>CM033638.1:23820135-24012177 GCA_019453435.1 Rhinogobius similis
TTGTCGTCTGAAAAAAGCTGTTTTAAAGCTGTGCACAGGACCAAAAATTAATGTGTGTGAATTTTAAAGATGTGCCAAAGGGTTTATGAGAGCGAGGGACGAGTTAGATCAATTTAAAAACCTACGTCTGGTTCTGCAGTTTGAAAATCAGGTAAGTTGTACAAGAATATCTTTAGAGCCTTTATACTGATGACATCCCTGGATCAGATTTCATTCCAAAGTTTGGCACATTTTAAAAACATAAATTCCACAAATTTCATTCATTTTCATTTGCCAATAAATAATTTCTGCGACAATAGAGGCATTTTGGCCCAGTGTACAATACGGTTATCAGATTTTACATTTGTTGGAATTTACAGCGTGTGTGTTTGGTCACTCTGTACTGGCTGCAGTCGATGGTGTGATTGACAGGTGGATCAGCCAATCAGAGACCTGGTCCTGGTAGATCTGCATGGTTTAGACCTGGTTTAGACCTGGTTTAGACCTGTTTAGTCCTGGTTTAGCCCTGGTTTAGCCCTGGTTTAGTCCTGGTTTAGTCCTAGTTTAGTCCTGGTTTAGACCTGGTTTAGTCATGGTTTAGTCCTGGTTTAGTCCTGGTTTAGACCTGGTTTAGTCCTGTTTAGTCCTGGTTTAGCCCTGGTTTAGCCCTGGTTTAGACCTGGTTTAGTCCTGGTTTAGACCTGGTTTAGACCTGGTTTAGTCCCGGTTTAGTCCTGTTTACCTGAGTTCGTCCTAAATTTGTTCTACTGTATTTCAGTAGTGCACGGTGGCAGAGCGGCTAGAGCTTCTGCCTCGCAGCAGGAGATCGTGGGTTTGAATCCCGGACCACCCCAACATCACACGATCTCTCTGGGTGGAGTCTGCATGTCCTCCCCGTGTTACCGTGGGTTCTCTCCGGATTCTCCGGCACCTCCCACCGTCCAAAGACATGACTGTGTAGGTTAACTGACAACTCTAAATTGTCCCTGGTGAATGAATGTGAGAGTGAATGGTTGTCTGTCCTTGTCTCTGTCTCTGTGTTAGCCCTGGGACGAGTTGGCCACTGTCCAGGGTGTACCCCGCCTAAGGCCCAAAGTCACTGGGATAGGCTCCAGTCACCCGCGACCCCTAACGGGAATAAGCGGTAGAAAAATGAATGAATGAATGTATTTCTGTGCTATTTTTGTCTAAAATGATGTAAAACAGAACCAAAACAGACTCTAAAATAAAACTGAGGATTGAATAAGCAGATGTTGTGTTTTCTTTTTCGTTCGGAGCACATTACAATCATAAACTTGTCTTAACCCTGTCATTTAAAGTCATTCTGGAGCATTTCTCTGCTGTAAGTGTCCAGTCCTCGCAGTGTTGTTTTCTCTTAAAGGGACTCGGTGGAGTGTAATAATCCCTGGTCCTGGTCCACAGCTCAGAGGTAATAAGGCCTCCAGGGGGCGCCGCGGTCCCCTGTGCCCGCCTCCAGGCTCTCCATCCAGGCTCCCCATCCAGGGCCGTTTAACGAGGACCAGGCGACTCTCGTGTTTTTATCCAATCAAACGGGGACATTTGACCCGCTCCGGCTCAGTCAGGGATCGGCCCAGATGGATTTTATTTTATTGTATTTATTTTCTGCTGTTGCCGATGTTTGTCGATTTAGATTTTAAAATACAATTTGTTGCTCTTCAGTTTCCCTTTTTACTCATTAGTGTGATAAAGAGGCGGGAAAAATAGAAACAAAAATATTGGCCTAGTTTTTTTTTGTTTTGTTTTTTCATAATGTCCCATAAAGTTATCGGTGGTTAAGCCAGGTCTAAACCAGGGCTCAACCAGGACTAAACCGGGGATAAACCAGTACTAAACCAGGGCTAAACCAGGTCTAAACCAGGACCAAACCAGGGCTAAACCAGGGCTAAACCGGGGCTAAACCAGTACTAAACCAGGGCTAAACCAGGGCTAAACCGGGGCTAAACCAGGGCTAAACCGGGGCTAAACCAGGACTAAACCAGGACTAAACCAGGTCAGGACTAAACAAGAACTAGCAAAAACTAAAGCAGAACTATCTTTATACTAAATCAAGTTTAAATCAGGACTAAAGTTAGGACTAAACCAGGATTTCTTGTACAAACCAGGACTAATTTAAGGATCAAATGAGAACTAAAGTTAGGAATAAACCAGGACTAAACCAGAGTTGCACCAGGACTAAACCAGGACTATACCAGGACTGTACCAGGACTAAACCAGGACTGTACCAGGTCTAAACCGGGACTAAACCAGGGCTAAACCAGGTCAGGACTAAACAAGAACTAGCGCAAAACTAAAGCAGAACTATGTTTGTACTAAACCAAGTTTAGTTAAGACTAAACCAGGACTAAAGTTAGGACTAAACCAGGACTATTTTTGCACTAACCAGGACTAATTTAAGGATCAAACCAGAACTAAAGTTAGGAATAAACCAGGACTGTACCAGGACTAAACCAGGACTGTACCAGGACTAAACCCGGTCTCTCTTTGTGACTGTGAGTGTCAGAAGTGAGTCCTGGTTCAGATTCAAAGTCAGACTAAAGGTCGGTCCGTGAACCTGATCCGAGACCCGAGTCCTGAACCAGATCTGCCCCAAGGACCAACAGCAGGACCCACTGTAGACCGGTTATAGACCCGCTGTAGTCCCAGAGAAACCGGAGCAGGTTACATAACGCACAGACTCGGATGCCCTCCCCGCAGCTCGGCTCTGTCTAAACGCTGACGTGGAAAGGACTAATTACCGGAGCCGTTCTGACAGCGATCGAGTCAAACTGTGATGATCTTTTCCTCGTTAAGAAAGAGAAAGGTTAAATCATGGCGGAGAAGACAAGAGAGCGACGTCAGGGCGAGTCTTCAGCACGATTCTGTCTTTAACGACGCTCCGGAAAACATGAAAACACGCAAACTACTGTACACAAAGATGTTAAAATCGTGAGCTCCTTGGCTTATGGTTTCACAGTGAACAGCACTGACCCGGACCTCGGACTTATTTAATATTTAATTTATTTATTCCTTTTTATTCACCGTCTGATAAAAGGAGCTTCTGCTGGACGTGTTAAATATGAAAAGAAAGCTGTATAACCCTCTTTTTTTCAGTCAAATCAACTATTCTGAGATGAATTAGAGCAGGGGTGGAAAGTAATGAGGTACAAAGGTAAAAGTATTGTACAATATTAAAAGTAAAATATTTAGGTATCTGTGCTTTACTTCAGTCGTTTTTACAGAGCAATACTTTTTACTTTCACTTCACTACATTTGAGACCAACTATCTGTACTTTTTACTCCACTACATTTTTTATCTGAACTGAAAAGTCATTTTGTTTGAGGAGTTATTCTGAGCTCGATGATGGTGACATTTTGGAAGGTTTTGAGTTCAAGCTCAGCAAAAAGCAAACAAAAATATACACATAAAAATGAAGAAATTAATTGGAATAGATCTTTGCTAACCAAAATTAAACTACACTCTTTACCAAAATTACAACATTTAACACATAAACTGGTCTCATAATCTGCATGAAATACTTTTACTAATTACGGTTAAAGTACTTTTTCAAACAGGTACTGCAACACGTTTACTTATAGATTTTTTAGTCTGACACATTTACTTTTACTTGAGTAATTCTTGCACGTGTATCTGTATTTTTACCTGAGTAACAAAATGGAGCACTTCTTCCACCGCTGAATTAGAGTCAGCTTGTACAAATAAAACACACATTTTTAAAAAATGAAAAATTTACCAGTGCCACCAAAGAATAGATTTGTCTTTCTGAGCTCCAGCAAATCTAAACTGGGTCTAAAACAGGACTATTTCAGGTCTAAATTGGGGATAAACCAGGTCTTAAATATAAACACACCATTACCACAGTAGTTTTAATTACAAATTTGCTGAAAGAAGAACAAAAATGTGAATAAAATGTGCTCTAAATGAAGTAAACATTACAATTGAAGAGGTGTCCATCAACCACCAAAAGAAGTTTGCGTACCATAATTTGAGAAACACTATAATAGGACTTTTAAACAGATTCCACCGGGACGTTTTAACTTTATAACAAGTTCCTAAAACTAATTTTTAGTCAAATTAGCTTCAGCTTTGAAAGAGGAATTGTTAAAACCAACAAAAGCCCAAACACTCAGCTCCTGCTCCAAACACCAGCTTCTCCTCTTCATGTATTTAAAAGAAAATCTAGACGGACTTTAAAATCTGCAGAGCTTGTTTCGAAGTGTAATCAGAGTAAATCGGACACCAGAGGTCAACACTGCAGAGTCTCAGCTTCACAAAGAGTTCAGACAATAGTTTGAGCTCCAAAGGTTCAGAGACAGAAGTCAGAAAAACAGAGCCGTGACAGGTCAGACACATCTCATAAACTAATTACCATAGTTCAGGTTTAGTCGTGGTTTAAATCCTGGTTTAAGTCCCGTTTTAGTCCTGGTTTTGGCCTAGTTTAGTCCTGTTTAAGTCCTGATTTTGATCCTGATTTAGTCCTGGTTTAGGCCTAGTTTTACTCCTGTTTTAGTCCTGATTTAGTCCTGGTGTAGGCCTAGTTTTACTCCTGTTTTAGTCCTGATTTAGTTCTGGTTCAGTCCTGATTTAGTCCCTTTTTTAGCCCTAAAATAGTCCTGGTTCAGGCCTGGTTTAGGCCTAGTTTTTAGTTCCGATTTAGTCTATTATAGTCCTGTTTTAGTCATAGTTTAGGCCTAGTTTTTAGTCCTGTTTTAGCTCTATTATAGTCCTGGTTCAGTGCTGTTTCAGCCCTGATTTAGTCCAGTTTTAGTCCTGGTTTAGGGCTAGTTTTTAGTCCTGTTTTAGTCCCATTATAGTCCTGGTTCAGTGCTGTTTTAGTCCTAATTTAATCCCGTTTAGTTCTTTCTCTTTTGGGGGAATTGTCTCTTTTTCAAACACAGATTTTGCGCTCGGTGTAAAGCTGCAGAAACCTCGTTATGGAGTCCTTAAAGTTGTTAGCGTTTCCTCTGAAACACGATGCTTCTTCGTTTATGACACAAACCCTAAAGATTGGATTTCTCGTCGCGTCTTCACTCGTCCACTTTGCTCCTGATCGGATTTAGACTCACAAGAGCCGAGTGGAGAAAGTGATACACTCTGAGGACGAGGAGACGAGAGGAAGACGAGAAGAAGATGAGAGGAAGACGAGAAGAAGACGAGAAGACGAGAGGAAGACGAGAGGAAGACGAGAGGAACACGAGAGGAACACAAGAGGAAGACGAGAAAAACACAAGAGGAATACGAGTAGAATGCAAGAACTATCCTCTGGTTCTTCCTACTTTACCTATCAACAATATTTAATATTACTTCAACTGTAGTCTATTCATTGCTGTTCACATGTTTCTCTTTCTCTCCACTTCCCCCGGGGAGTGGAGACTGTTTCAGACACTGCGGTGGCTGCTCCAGTGACGACCCCCCCACCCCCATCTGTCTGGAGGATCGATCTCTACACTGGACGATCTATGCGCCACCCGCCTGGACAGCTGGATTAGCCATACCTCGTCTGCCTGGACGAACTCCTTCTACTTTAGATGAACCATTCCAATGCTGGGGGAGCTCTCTCTACACTGGAACTCTTTAAAGCCACCTCCCTCTTGAATGGTTCTGGCTCCACAGTCCAAGTGGATGTCAGTCCTAGTTCATCTGCAGCCTGTCCGTCCGTGGGAGTAGGATCTCTCCTTCACTGTGGTTCTCCCTGAGGTTTCTACTTTTTCCCATGGAGTTTTTTGTAGTTTTTCCTCGCCGCGAAGGAGGGTCAAAGGACAGGGGCATTCTGGGACAGTTATCTGAACTGCTTTCTACCTGTGGCCCATCGAGGCAACTGTTGTTGTGATTTGGGGCATTATAAAAATAAATTGATTTGATTTGATTTGATTTGAAGAACGCAAGAGGAACACGAGAGGAAGACGAGAAGAACACGAGAGGAACATGACAGGAACATGAGAGGAACACAAGAGGAACACGAGAGGAACATGAGAGGAATGTGAGAGGAACACAAGAGGAACACGAGAGGAACACGAGAGGAACATGAGAGGAATGTGAGAGGAACACAAGAGGAACACGAGAGGAACATGAGAGGAACACAAGAGGAACACGAGAGGAACACAAGAGGAACACGAGAGGAACACGAGAGCAACACGAGAAGAACACAAGAGGAACACGAGAAGAACACGAGAGGAACACTAGAAGAACACGAGAAGAACACGAGAAGAACATGAGAAGAACGCGAGAGGAACACGAGAGGAACATGACAGGAACACGAGAGGAACATGACAGGAACACGAGAGGAACATGAGAAGAACACGAGAGGAACACGAGAGGAACACCAAAAGAACATTATTCTTCTGGTTCCAGTACTTCCAAGACCTTTCCAATCGAATAACGGTGCCCAGCCCAGTCCTACGTAGATGATCTGAAAAAACGGCGAGGGAATTCAGCAGGAAGTGTTTTAGATGGTCGAAGAGAGGATTTTCTCACCAGGATTCCTCAAACTAACGTGGATGAAGCAAAATGCAACTCCAGGTGTGTTTTTGATGAAGAACATTGTTAGAACGGGATTAAAAGAGCGAAAAAGTCACTGCAGCAGAACATGTGCCCTTTAAAATAACTAAAATAATGGTAAATTGACTGAAACAAACAGCACCTTTAAAGCCTTATCAAAAGACAAAAAAGTCACACACACCACACTGCTGTCGTTTAGTGAACATTTACATTTATTCTAGTGTTTTTAGTCCAGTTTTTCGGACTTTTTGGGGACAACAAACACAGGAGCGAGGCAGACGACAGCTGTCAATCAAACTGCGTCCCGTGAACCACACGCCCCGAGTCACTGTCCGCTCGCTCTCTGCCCTCTGTGCTCCGTCACTGCATCTTCCTCGCTCCAAACACCACCTCGGATCATATTTGTGTTTTCCAGCACCACAGATATAAACTCGGACAATAAAAGGTCTAAATTAGAGCTAAATTTGGTCTAAAATGAGACTAAACCAGGTCTGAAAACCATAGATAAAGAAGTTATAAATAAAAAAAAGCTGGTTCAATCCTGGTTTAGTCCTGGTTAAGTCCTGGTTAAGTCCTGGTATAGCCCGGTTTAGTCCCGGTTTAGGCCTGGTTTAGGCCTGGTTTAGACCTGGTTTAGACCTGGTTTTATCCTGGTTTAGCACCGGTTTAGCCCTGGTTTAGTCCTGGTTTTGTCCTGGTTTAGCACCGGTTTAGCCCTGGTTTTGTCCTGGTTTATCCCCGGTTTAGTCCTGGTTCAGCCCTGGTTTTGACCTGGTTTAGAACAGGTTTAGTCCTGGTTTAGTCCTGATTCAGTCCTGGTTTAGTCCCAGTTTAGTCCTGGTTTAGGCCTGGTTTAGACCTGGTTTAGACCTGGTTTAGCACGGGTTTAGCCCCGGTTTAGCCCTGGTTTAGACCTGGTTTTGTCCTGGTTTAGCCCCGGTTTAGTCCTGGTTTAGCCCTGGTTTCGACGAGGTTTAGTCCTGGTTTGTCCTGGTTAAGTCCTGGTACAGCCCGGTTTAGCACCGGTTTAGACCTGGTTTAGCCCTGGTTTAGACCTGGTTTTGTCCTGGTTTTGTCCTGGTTTAGCACCGGTTTAGCCCTGGTTTAGACCTGGTTTTGTCCTGGTTTAGCCCCGGTTTAGTCCTGGTTTAGCCCTGGTTTCGACCTGGTTTCGACCAGGTTTAGTCCGGGTTCAGTCCTGGTTTAGTCCCAGTTTAGTCCCGGTTTAGGCCTGGTTTAGGCCTGGTTTAGGCCTGGTTTAGACCTGGTTTAGCACCGGTTTAGCCCCGGTTTAGACCCGGTTTAGTCCTGATTTAGTACTGGTTTAGCCCTGGTTTAGCCCTGGTTTAGTCCTGGTTTAGTCCTGGTTTAGTCCTGGATCTTGAAGTCCAAAAGTCGTCAAAACCAACACACTTTAAAACTTTAAAAACCAAACACTGTTGATCAAAAGTTGCTGCTGGAGGCGGGGCCTGGATCCTGGGCTCAGAGCGACTCGTGGGCGTCAGATTTACAGACTTTTCTGATCAAATCCTTCAACAATAAAAGCACAGGGTCCAAGTGTCCAAGCTGTTTCACTAAAATAACATCCGATAAATGTCCACAGAACGAGGGATTAGAGTCCAGAACTGGGCAGAACCAGGACCCAAATCCTGCTCCGGGCGCCCGATAAAAAAACTAAAAATATAAAGTCTTAAAACAGCCGTTAAACTTTCAATATCTGCAAATGTACACATATTTTTTCCTGTTTCCTGATAATAATTGTATGTAAATTCAACTGAAATGTGTTTAACGTGTCTTTAAATTGTATAAGTTATGGTTTAATTCTCAGAAAAATGTGAAATGTTTGTGAAATTAATCACAAAAGAGCAGATATCACCCTGTACTCTGTATCACTTTTTTCAGTTCTTTTTGCAGCATTTTCTTCTATGAAAGGTAAACTCAGTATTCAACATTTACCACTTATCTACATTTGCCAACATTTGAACCTGGGGGCACTTCATATTTAGTCTAAATTAGTCTATTATTTTGCTCATCGACATAAACTCTACAGCCGCACACTCCATAAAAAACCTCATCCATCGACCAGGAATCTGCAAAAAACACCTCTTTTTACTCTTTTAAAGTGAGACGCTGCAGGTGAACGGAAAAAGTCTTAAATTTAAAGATATCAATTGTAAACTTCTCCTGTAGTTTACTCACATAAATGTAAGAAAAAATGTATTACAAGTTATGTTTTTCATGTAGAAATTCAGCATTTTTGTGTAAAAAAAAGCCAGGTTTAAATTTCTTTGTTCATTTTGTAACTCATTAGTTATTAAAAAATGCACAGAGGGGATTTTGGATTTCTTATTTAATTTTAGCGTAAACTAGATCTGACTGAAAATTGTCCAAAAAATTCAAATTTCGTCACCAATTTTTACCTTAAAACTTCAATAAATCAGTTTTAGAATTAGATAACAACAAATCCTTGTCTCTGCGGAACCAAAATGCATTTTAAGAAAACGGTCACTTTTAGTCCCATTTTTGTTGTAGTTAAGTCATGCTTGAGTTTCTTTTAGTCAGTTTTTGTCACATTTAGTTGCTTTTTGTCGCTGTAAGTCACGTTTTGGTTGTTTTTAATTAAGTTTTTGTCACTTTTAGTTGCATTTTTGTCACGTTTAGTCAAATCCTTGAGTCCGTTGTATCAGAATCTTGTTGAGTTCCAGATTGTACAGTTTGGTGTGGGATCTACTTTAAGGCTCATCTTTTGACGTCCTTTGAAGTTACATCGTCCCAGAGAAATCTATGGATGAAGTGGATTAAATGAAAGAATATAACATCTCTAGGAGCAGATTGGACAGATTGGTTGAGAGAGCAAACTGACAAGAAAAGAAAATTGGAAAAAAATGCCTTCTTCCTGGAGTGTCTCACTTTAACTGATTCCGATCCCTGTTACGCTCCTTTAAACCTCCTGCATTCGCTCTTTTCTCGTCCATTTTCAAGTTCAGAGGTCGGAGCGCGGCTGAGGAACGGAGCTCGTTAGAGAAGAAGCACCTGCTCCTCCCGTATCGCCCCAGATGCCCTGCCGTCCTCTCCCGTGTGTCAGATCAGCGACAAAAACGCAACACAAACGTGACTAAAAGCAACATTAATGCAACAAAAATTGACAGAAACGTGACTAAAAGTTTTCTCCAAATGCATTTTTAGCTCCAACACCAAACTGTACAATCTGGGACTGAACAAGATTCTGACAAAATGAACGCAAGGATCTGACTAAAAGTGAAGAAACCCAACTAAAAGCCACAAACATGTGACTAAAAGTGACAAAACTATGACTAAAAGTGATTAAAATGAGACAAAACGGGGCTTGAAGCGACATAAACGTTACTAAAAGTGAGAAAAACGCAATTTACACCCACCAAACTGTACAATCTGGGACATAACAAGATTCTGACAGAACGAACACAAGAATTTGTTGATATCTGATTGTAAGTCTGATTTATTAAAGTTTTAAGTGAAAAAATTAGGCGAAATTTTAATTTTTAGGCCAATTTTCGGTCAGATCTAGTTTACTCTAAAACTAAAACAAGAAATCCAAAACCCCCTCTGTATAATTTTTTGTAACTAAAATGTTACAAAATTAATCAATACATTTAACCTGGTTCTGTCCATTTTTCAGATTTAAATGTCTCAAATATGTGACATTTTGGCTGTTTTCACATAAAATGCCTTATTTCTACATGAAAACATGACATGATGAAAAACGGGTAATACATTTTTGTCTTACATTTATGGGACTAAACTACAGGACAAGTTTACAATTGACATCTTTAAATTTAAGATTTTTTCCTATTCATCTGCAGCATTAAAGGTCCCATATTCTGCTATTTTGCCCTTTACACAGTCTATTCTAAGGGCTTTGTTGATACATTTTTGTGTTGTGCAATATCCATAACATAACAGTTTCCAAAAAACACCCATTTCTTGGACTGGCCCCCCTCCTTGTAAAAGCAAACGGCTCACTCTGAGATCTGACCCCCCCGAACAGAGAGCAGGCTGCCTCCCCCTCCCAACTCGCGCGCCTCCCCCGCCCAACTCGTGCCGAAGCCTAGAGCGGAGATGGTGCATGCGCCGTGTGCTCCGTTAAACAGCGATACACAAACACGGGAATAAACCTTTTATCCGTCCTGACGGTGCGTCCTGCTGAGTCCTACGTCCTGGATCTGACCTGGAGTTTGACGTGCTTCAGTACCTCGACGACGGACGCTGCCGTTTGGTAAATAACAAGCTAACTCTTCGATCTGTCGTATCCATCGTGTAATTACTGTGTAGCATTAGCATTAGCTGTTTCTGTTCTTGCGGCTGCGCGCTTCCCGGAGGCGTGGCTTAAACACCGCGTCATCCTTGTGAAGCGCGTCATCTTAGTGAGGAGCCCCCGTCTGCTGCTCAGCCGAGGGGGACGGAAAAGACAGTTCTCTAGCGAAAACATGTGGGAATCAATCAAAAAAACACTTTGGGCACATACAAGGCCCAAATAGCATTGTAGGAAGGTTAAAACCTCTGAAAAGTCGATTTTGCATGTTATGGGACCTTTAAATAATTCAAACAAAATATTGAAAAAGAGTCTCGCCTTGAAAGGTTCTTGTCAATTCAGTGTTCATCAGTCCGTCAAAACAAGATTACAGACATGGCTTATTCCGTAAATGAAGACGATAACAAACAGATGCGTTAATTTCAATTTTACATTTGTCCCGAGATAAAACTAATCCTTGATAAAACACACAGACACATCCAGCTCCTCTCCGTCTCCTCCAGAAACGCAGAGCAGATGGAGGCGCCTCGTTTACCTCCCGTGGCGCACACCTCTTTATCGCAGCTGGAAAATCATTAGTGAATATTGTGTAAACGTGATCATGAGCCGCTCCGGTCGCGCTGCTGTTCTGCCGGAGCCCACGGAACGCTGAAACGACACTGGACTTCACACAAACTGGAACACGTTTCACAGCAGATGGTTTTATGGTTCTGCTTCGAGCCAGAAATATCAGAACGCAGTGTTTCGCAACGAGTATTTACGACTACAACACATCAGCCTTAAAACAATCTGGGGCTGAACGAGCGTCGGAAAGATTTGCAGATATCTAATTCTAAGCCTGATTTATTGAAGATTTAAGTCAAAAATTATATGAAATTTGCATATTTAAGACAATTTTCAGCTAGAATTACTCAAAAACTAAATGATTATTGAGAAATCCTAAATCCCCTCTGTACATTTTTTATAGCTAATATGTGTACAAACTTAAAGTGCCTCTGACAGGTTGAACTACTCATTTAACTAAAATGCAGTTAAGATAAATATATTTCAATTTCTACTAAAATCTTTACACATTTTACCGCAGTTTAGCTATTCTTTTAGGTTTTTAATCGTACTTCCTGGTTGTAAAGTATGACATCACACTAGGAAATTACCATAGCAACCACACTGTACACTGGACAAAACTCCTCTAATGTCACAGATTTTGTTAATTTGACAAAGAGAAACACATGTGAACACCTTTATTTTGTTGAATCAGTGTTTAAAGGGTCAAAAAGTTGTTTCTTTTGTGTAAATCATGCATAACCTTTGTCTCCCCAGTGTGATGTCATCAGTTTGTTTACTTCCTGTAATTTTCAACAGATTTTTCAACTTTTCTCCACAAACAGCGACCTGATTGGTGTAAAACTACAATTTATTCACAAGAGGTATTAATACACTGAATAAAGTCAAAATTCGAAAATCCTAAAAACCTGTCATAGGCACTTTAAATTAATCTCAGCTGGACTTTCCTGGTTAAATAAAAAACAATAAATAAATAAATAGTTTCTATATCACAAAATTAATTTACTTTTTATGAGAGTCCTACATGTTTTTAGTGATGGGGGACACAGTGAGAACATGCAAACTCCACACAGAAAGGTCCTGGAATTAAATTACAGCCTTATCTATTTTTTATTGACCTATATATAACCAGCAAGGTCCTTCTGAGATGAATAAACTCTGAGTTCTACATGTTTTTAGCGGTGGGGGACACAGGGAGAACATGCAAACTGCACACATAAGCAAACTACAGTCTTATCTAATCTTTTATTGACCTTTATATAACCAGGACAGTCCCGCCGAGATTAATAAATTCTTCTCAAGAGAGTTCTACATGTTTTTAGTGGTGGGGCACACGAGGAGAACATGCAAACTGCACACAGGTTCTGAAAATAAACTACAATCTTATCTTTTCATTTATTTACCTTTTTTAACCAGGAACGTCCTGTTGAGATTAATAAACTCTTTTTCAGGAGAGTCCTATTGTACATGTTTTTAGTTTTGGGGAAAACTGGAGAAGACACGAGGAGAACATTCAAACTCCACATAGAAAAGGCCTGAGAATAAACTATAGTCTGTAAATGTTTATTGACCTTTATATAACCAAGAAAGTCCCGCTGCGATAACAAACTCTTCGTAGGAGAGAGTTCATGTTTTAGTTGGAGGGGAAACCAGAAAAGATACAGAAAGAACATGCAAACTAAACATAGAAAGGCCCCTGATCATCTTGGGACTCTTGACATGGATCAGATCTGGAGAAGGTCCTAGTCCTGAAGGCTTGAACGACGGCTCAAATGTGTTCCCACCATCCAATTGTGTATGTTTTTAGTGGTGGAGGACACAGGGAGAACATGCAAACCACACTTACACTTACAGTCTTATCTATTTATTTATTTACCTTTATATAACCAGGAAAGTCCCACTGAGACTAATAAACTCTTTTTAGGACAGCCCTACATGTTTTTAGTAGTGAGAGACATGAGTAGAACATGCAAACTCTGCATAGAAAGGTCCTGAAAATAAACTACAGTCTTATCAAATTATTTATTGACCTTTATATAACCAGGAAAGTCCCGCTGAGATTAAAACTCTTTTTAGGAGAGTCCTACATGTTTTTAGTGGTGGGGGACATGAGGAGAACATGCAAACTCCACACAGAAAGGCCCCAGACTGCTAAAACCCAGGATCTTCTTGCTGTGAGGCGAGACTCTGATCATCCTGGGGCTCCTGACCTGGATCCTGGCTCAGATCCGGAGATGGTCCAGGTCCCGAGGGGTTTGGCGACGGGTCAAACGCGCGGTTTTGCTTCCTCTCCCTGCGTGGGTAAAGTTTGAGCGCTCACAGAAGTTTCACAGTCGTTAAAGTCATCAGTGTCTCTTACAGGATGAGTCTGCCGGACACGTTACACGAGGAGAGCGGCAGCAGCACTCGGAGCTGTTCGAGCATCAAAAATAACATGAATAATTCACAGCGGCTTCGTCTGCTGTCGGAGCGAGCGCGAAGAGGCACAGGCAGGCGCATCATTAGGGCGCGCAGCTCATTTAGATCATCTTAAACCGGACTAAAACTGGAACCAAACCAGAACCAAAACCAGTCTAAACCTGGACCTCGACAGTGATTGATTAAACGAGGCAGTTACATTTTTACACCATCATTTTCCCCAATTTCTCCTCAAGTTTTTTTTCACCATATTTCCACCAATTTCCTACAAACTTTCTACACATTTTCCCACATTATTTGACCAATTATACTCAAACTGTCCATTTTTTTTTTTTTTTTTCATTTTTGACCAGTTTCTTCCCATTTTCCCCCATCAATCTTAAACCAATTTATCCATCAAATTTCCAAGAACAGAAAGGAAAGGCAAACTGAAAAGAAAAAGAACCCAAAAACATGCAATGATCTCAATTTTCTTTTTTTTTCTTCACATTTTTTCCCCACTAGATTTTCCCAAACATTTTCACATTTTTTTCTGATTATTTCCCACAGAATTTTCCACCATATTTCCCAAAAACTTGACAAAAATGTTACAAAATTATTTGACAAATGCTCCTAAAATTGTCCAGTTTTTTCTTGTTTTTACATTCAACAAATGTTCCAAACTAAAACTAAACCTGGAACTAAACCAGAACCAAAACCAGTCTAAACCTGGACCTCGACAGTGATTGATTTAACGAATCTGTTACATTTACTTGAGCACGTTTTTAAAGAAATTATGTGTTTTTTCGCATTTTTCCCCCCATAATTTCCCCCAATTTCCCCTCAATTTTTTCAACGATTTCCAATTTTTTCCCCCACCATATTTCCACCAATTTCCTACAAACTTTCCTCAAATTTTCCCACATTATTTGACCAATTATACTAAAATTATCCACTTTTTTTTTTTTCATTTTTACCAGTTTGTTCCTATTTTCCCCCATCAATCTTCCAATTTATCCATCAAATTTCCAAGAACAGAAAGGAAAGGCAAACTGAAAAGAAAAAGAACCCAAAAACATGCAACAAACTCAATTTTCCTATGGTTTTCCCACATTTTTCCCCCACTAGATTTTCCCAAACATTTTCACCAATTTTCCACAGAGTTTTCCACCATACTTCTCAAAAACGTTCCAAAATTATTTGACAAATGTTCCTAAAATTGTCCACTTTTTCTTTTTTCAACATTCTTCCAAATTTTCCAACGAAATTTCCACAATTTTTCCAGTTTTCATCTTATTTTTTCCATTAATTTCCCACGGATTTTACCACCAAAACATTCAACAAATTTTCCTAGCAATTTTTCACCAGTTTCTTCTAATTTCCAGGACTTTTCCCCCCGTCAATGATCTGCCCCTGCTGTGCGGCTCTGGCTGGGCTCCTGTCGCGGTGAGGGCCTTTGACTCTGTGCCGCGGTGAGGGCCTTTGACTCTGTGCCGCGGTGAGGGCCTGACTTTGAGCTCGGCGGAGTTCATTCACAGGTGACACGAGTCGTGCAGAAGAGCAGAGCGTTCAGGGCAAAGTGACAGCGTCCTGGAGTCAGAGTTTCAGAGCGAGTGGGAGAACAGACCGCGGGCTTCATCTCCCGGAACAACGAAGCCCCCAGAGATTCTTTAGCGGTTTAAGATTGGAACGAGCAAACTTTTCCCCTGAAATATTCTTGAGTCTGAGTCCCATTAGTGACCTGCAGAAGTCAGAATGGTGAGTGTGTCTGTGACAGGAGCTCCACACATTATTCACCTGCTCACCCCAGTTAGCAGTGATCAGGAAAAGGTGGAACGATCAGACGGATACTTCAATCTGATTAGCCAAAGTTAGAGCGAGGAGAGAAATCAGACTTACGTTAATCCAGTTGAAAGACATAAAACAACATCTTTTGCGTCTACAAATGCACAAAGATCTTTCTGCCAGGGGCGGACCTAGGGTTTTGGGAGCCCGAGGCAATATTAAATGAAAAATATTCTGCATTTTTCATATTGTTTTTAGCCTTTAAACGTGCTCTTGAGTGCCTTAAATTTGCATCTCATGTTTAAAAAAAAAACACAAAAAAAGTTTCTTTTATCTATCTATTCTGTGACCTGTGTTATCAGCCAGTATGAAAAGACACTAAGTGCATCCAGCCAGCAGATGGCGCCGGCGCAATATACAATGTAGTGAAGTTAGCGTTGAAATTATGTGTGGATTTTGTTGCAGCAGTTATCGTGTTTAGAGGCAGACATGCTTAGAACGAGTTTAGCGATGATTTAAAGACTAAAAACAGCAGAATATTCTCAGCTAAGTAACGTATGAAGTCTGGAAATACATGCCGGATAGAAGGAGTTCAGCAGGAAGTGTGTGTGACGCTCAGAGGGAGAGGATTTTCTAACAAACATTCCTCAAAACAGCGTGAATGAAGCTGAATGCTACTGCAGGTGTGTTTTTGATGAAGAACATTGTTAGAACAGGGTTTAAAGCTCAAAAAAGTCACTGTAGCAGAACATGAGCCCTTTAACCGTCCCATAACATACATCCATTATCGAACTCGAATCAGTGTCACCAACCTCACTCCAGCTGACCAACGATCCAGATCTAATCATCCAGACGTCAAGTACTTGATCTTAACACACAACACAAACCAATTTAAACAGCTTTTTCCCCCACACAAGATTCCGTAATTCAATCTACCAACTCAAGAAGTTTAAACCCGACTCCGGACACCTTTAAGAGTCACACCCTCTATCCTTTCATCGCCGCGATATTTATTTGACGAGTAATGAACCATAACCAGACGTCATTAAAAATTCATCGTGCAACCAAAGATAATCACATCAGACAAACCACGGACTAAAAAACCACAGCGACAAAGTGACACAACGCATTTTTCTTCCACGGTTTGCGTCTGAAGATGTTCCGCCGCTGACCCTAAAGCACCCGCGCTCAGAGGATTTCTCCCTTGGTTTTCCTGCGAGTGTTTTGGTGAATGTTTTGTCCCGGGACCCTGTGGTTGGATCCGCTGTAGACTCTGTGTCTTTAATAATGAATGAGACACACACAGTTACATAAGAAGTGAACCGTCAGAGGAGCTTATCCGCACAAACCGCCCGGAAACGAGGAAGAACTGATGGAACTCATGATGGAGTCTTAACAGGACTAAACCTCAGACAAGCGAATGAATGAATGAAGGAAAACCATAAAAGCTTAAAAGTTCATGGGTGCATTACGCCTGCAACTTATTTTGTTAATCGATTAGTAGTAGTGATTATTCTTTCAAGTTAGATTCAAGTGGATGTGTCTGTCCAGTCTGTCCGTCTGTGGGAGTAGGATCTACTAGGTTTCTACTTTTTCCCACAGGGTTTTTTCTAGTCTTTCCTTGCCGAGAAGGAGGGTCAAGGGACATTTATCCACTGCTAAATTCTCTTGAACACTGTTTATTTGAACCGCTTTCTACCTGTGGCCCATCAAGGCTACTGGTTGTTGTGATTTTGGGCACTACAAAAATAAACTGAATTGAAGTGAACTTGTTTAGAACGCAAAAGGCAGTGAATATGACATTTTTCCTTAATTTGATTCAAATGAAACTGCAGGGAAGCAGTTTGATGACGTCCTAGTTACAGACAAAATATTATTTTCATCAAAAACATAAAATTTACACAATTCCCGTGTCATTTTTAAGTGATTCTTGCTGTCACAAACGTAACAAAGAGTAAAAAATCTCTTCTGTGCATAGATCAGTTGACGATTATTCGATGACTTAATTAATTGACAACTATTTATATAATAGATTAGTTTTGATTAATTGATTCATTTGTTGCAGCCCTAGAGTACATTTCGTTTTTCCTCCAAAGAGTCTACTGTAAAAGTCTGTTGTGCACTGTCTGCATTTGATCATCTGTAAATCCAGGCATGTGAATTCTTCTAAGAGCTGCAGGAAAAACTAATCCAATTTTCAAACAGCAAAACAGTGTATTTAAATCTCTTAATAGCTCTCAAACCCTTTGGCACACGGCTAGCATTCACATGCATGCATTTTCGAGCTGCGTGCACAGCTTTTTTCAGACGCGTTTCAACTTTCATCTGAAAGTCGACTTTATATGACGACTTTTGAAACCTTTTCTATGATTGACCACTTCCTGAAAAATGAGGGATTTCACCGGTTAAAGAAAATTCCCTAATTTACTCACAAGTCGTATCAAACTATAGCGAGATCATCCTTTTACATTTTGTACATTGTAAACGGCAATTTTTATCTAATTAAAAATAGAAAGAGGGCTGTTAACTTCCTGTTAAAAACCGCAGAACTGATAAGCCTTTATATGCATTTTGAAACGCCACATGTATCACTCTGAGTCTTACCTTTTCAAATAATTCACAGTAAATACAGGGATGTCGGCGGGGATAGGGGGTAGGTGAAAACAGGACTTTTCTGAGACTCAGTTACAGGACAAAACAGGATTAACTCAGGAATGCAGGATGCAGGAATCAATCTAACTTTGAGTAAACTATTGATGGGGACAACTGCTGTAACAAGATAAAACGCTCATTACAGTTGATTTTGCACAACTTCCCCTTTTCATAGTTTGAAAATCCAGTGCCTCGGATTGAACAAAGCTTCCAGTGTACTCACATCCCACCATCATCATGGCCACAGAGAAGATCTTTTCTCCGTCCGTGGTGGGGGCGATGTTCCCGAAGCCGATGGTGGTGAGGCTGGTCATGGTGAAGTACAGCGAGGTGATGTAGAGCGAGTCTTTGCCAGGACCGCCCTCCCATCGCCCCGAGCCGCTGGAGTTGAACCTGTACGGAGAGCCCATGCTCAGGGCCAGCTGGTACAGCCAACTGTCCGACTTGATGCTGTTCGTGGCCTCGTCGATCACCTCGTAGTCTCCGATGCTGTACCTGCAGGAGCCGAGGAGGGAAGGACACAAGGCAGACTTTTAAGGAATATTTCAGGTGTTAAATATGTTCCCAAAACACTATTTCATTACATTTAAAAGATTGTTTTGAAATTAAATCCGTAACCCATACTCCATAATCGCAAAACCAAGCCCTAATCTTAAACATATCCCTTCAACAAGGCCCTAATTTTAACCATAACGCTACAACAACGCTATAATCTTGACTATAATCCTAAAACGAGGCTCTAATTTTAACCATAACCCTACAACAAGGTTCTAATTTGAATCATAGCCCAACAACAAGGCCCTAAACGGAACCACAATTCTACAAAAAACCCTAACCTAACCCTAACCCTAATGGCCATAATCTTAACCATAACGCTGCAACGAGGCCATAATTTTAACCATAATTTTACAACAAGGTCCTAATCTTACACATAACCCTACAACAAGGCCTTAATCTGAACTATAACCATACAACGAGGCCGATTGGAACATTAGACCAACAAGGCCCTAATCCCACAACCAGGCCCTAACTTTAAATTTAACCCTACAACAAGGCCATAATCTGAACCATAACCCTATAAAAGGTTCTAATCTGAACCATAACCCATCAACAAGGTCCTAATTAGAACCATAACACTAAAATGAGGCCCTAATCTGAACCATAACCCAATAACCATGCTCTTATTTTAACCACAACCCTACAAAAAGACACTAATCTGAACCATAACCCAATAACCATGCTCTTATTTTAACCACAACCCTACAAAAAGACACTAATCTGAACCATAACCCAATAACCATGCTCTTATTTTAACCACAACCCTACAAAAAGACACTAATCTTAACCATAACCCTACAGCAAGGCCCTAATCTGAATCATGACCAAACAACAAGTCCCTAATTCTACAACCAGTCCTAACCCTAAAACTAACCCTACAACAAGGGCATAATCTGAACCATTACCCTATAAAAAAAATTCTAATCTGAGCCATAACCCAACAACCAGGCCCTAAACTGAACCATAATTCTACAAAAAAGTCCTAATTCTACATGATTCTACAACAAGGTCCTAATCTGAACTATAACCCTACAACAAGGACCTGATCTGAACATTAGACCAACGAGGCCCAAACTTTAAACCTAACCCTACAACAAGGCCATAATCTGAACCATAACCCTATAAAAAGGTTCTAATCTGAACCATAACCCAACAACAAGGTCCTAATTATAACCATAACTCTAAAACGAGGCCCTAATCTGACCCACAACCCAATAACAATGCTCTTATTTTAACCACAACCCTACAAAAGGTCTGTAATCTTAACCATAACCAAACAACAAGGCTCTAATCTGAATCGTAACCAAACAACAAGACCCTAATCCTACAACCAGGCCTAACCCTAAAGCTAACCCTACAAAAAAGTCCTAATCTTAACCATAATTCTACAACAAGGTCCTCATCTGAACTATAACCCTACAACAAGGACCTGATCTGAACATTAGACCAACAAGGCCCAAATTTTAAACCTAACCCTACAACAAGGCCATAATCTGAACCATAACCCAACAAAGAGGTCCTAATTATAACCATAACTCTAAAACGAGGCCCTAATCTGAACCACAACCCTACAAAATAACACTAATCTGAACCATAACCCTACAACAAGGCCCTAATCTGAATCATAATCATAAAACGTGGCCATAATCTGAACCACATTTGCAATAATTTAAATTCTAGCACTTAATGAGGCTGTTCAGTTTGTCATTTGCATGTTTTCCACACTTTGATTTATTCGGACACATTATCAGGACGTTCTAACGTTGAAGTTTCCAGCTCTCGTCCTCGAAGCAGATGATGAAATACAGCACTTTGATCAGACAAGAAAAAAGAAAAAGATGATAAAAGTCCCGTGCTGTGCTCGTAATGACGCTCAAACACCTTCAACCCGTTTCTTCCTCACAGTTTTTCACATCATCAGAGCAAACTACGTCCTGATTGGATTCCCTCCTCTCAAACGCTCATCTAACATAGTCTCACAGCTTGACGAGACGGAGCTCTGACAGCCGTTAGCTCCGGGCGCCTGTGTGCATTAGCATTAGCACATTAGCATTAGCACATTAGCATAGCGCTGAGTGTGTGAATCGGAGCAGATGCCGCGCCGCGCTGAGAGTCATTTAGAAACCTGTGAAAGTGTTTGAGAAGACGGCGCCAACAGCCCGAAGAAAAGAACAACACGGCGTCTGATCCAATACTGCGTTTGGGAGAGAGCTGTGTCTTGTCTAGAATGTTCCACAGTGCGGCATTAAACCTATCCATCTCCATGAAAACAAGCCAGGCAAGTTACAGTTCAGATCTGTGGAGACTCACAGTAAGAGTAAGCAATAAATCAATAATGATTCAGTATATGTCTGCAACAAGTTTAAAATGACTAGAATTTATAATTTTTATCTGGATTTGAGTAGTTTTGACTCAATGAGATTTAATTGCTTTTGGGATGCATAATATTTCTCTAGTTTCAAGGTATTTGTGACGGATCACAAGATAATTTTGCTTAAAATAAGTTCAAAATGGGGTCGGTAGAATTATCTTAACCTACTGACAGATAATTTGGCTTGAAGTAAGAAATTATGTATTGAAACAAATCAGAAACTATTTAAAATAATCTAGTTTCACCATTAAATTGTCTAAACTAATCTTGACTAATCAAAACATCTGAAACTGAGATTAATATCTTGAAATCAAGACATTTTAACTCATTTAGAAATTGTTTTTTTGCAGTGCAGAGGAACTTCATGACTCGATGGTCCGTCGAGTGAGGCTGAGCAACTGTACTGTACTGTATCATCAGCCTAAAAGTAGTACATGACATTTACAACACAACACAAAGATTATAAATGAAAAATAAAATCGGGCCTAAAATAGAGCCTTGCGGTACTCCTTTGCACACATCCAGAAAAGAGGAAGAAACCGCATTTAATTTAACACATTGTGATCAATTTGACAAACTGTCAAACCAGTTTAAGGCTTGGTCAGGGATCCCATGCTGCTTTAGGACTTTAATCCGAAGCAGAGGGTCAACAGTGTCGAAAGCCTTCCATAATAACAATATTTTTAAGATCCAAGGCTTGCAGGAAATCTGTGATTGTACCATCTTTCTTTCAAACATTAGACTTGAGTTAAAGTTGAATTAAATATCATTAGTCTTTTAAAAAAGTTGACCAGCCTCTCCAGAATTTTGGTCATGACACAGAGTTTAGGCTGTGGATGATTAATTTACTTGAATCTCCACGTTTTAACAAAGAAAGTACAAATGCAGAGTCTATTGAACAAATGCAGTATTGATCAGTTTAAAGTCCTACTGTGAAGCATTCAGGTAATACAGGATATAACATGTCAGTGGAGAAAAGCAGGTGGTGAACCCTTCACCAGAAACATTTCATAAGTGCTCAGTATTTGGCTCGGCCTTAATTTGTCCCTGGTTTAAGCCCCGGCTAAACAAAGACTTAAGTTGAGCCTTGTTTTAGACCTGCTGTTGTCCGGGTACTGTCCTGGTATGGTCCTGGTCTGGTCTTGGTCCAGTCCTGTCCTAGTCCTGGTCCGGTCCTGGTCCATTCCTGGTCCAGTCCTGGTCCAGTCCTGGTCCGGTCCTGGTCCAGTCCCGGTCCTTCCCCAGTCCGGTCCTGGTCCAGTCCTGTCCTAGTCCAGGTCCAGTCCTGTCCTAGTCCTGGTCCGGTCCTGGTCCGGTCCTGGTTCGATTGTGTATTTACCAGATGCAGGCGAGCCAGTGAGCCACGAGTCCAAACACACAGACGAGCAGCACCAGCACCGCGGCGCCGTACTCCAGGTAATGGTCCAGTTTACGAGCCACGCGGCCCAAACGCAGCAGACGGACCACCTTCAGGGAGCTGAAGAGGGAACTGATGCCCTAAGGGAGAGAGAGACCGGGTTTAGACCTTTAGACCAGAGCTGAACAAGGAACTGATGCCCTAAGGGAGAGAGACTGGGTTTAGACCTGGTTTAGCCCCTGTACAGTCCAGGTTTAGACCTGATTTAGTTCAGAACTGAACAGGGACCTGAGAGAGAGAGAGAGAGAGAGAGAGAGAGAGAGAGAGAGAGAGAGAGAGAGAGAGAGAGAGAGAGAGAGAGAGAGAGAGAGAGAGAGAGAGAGAGAGAGAGAGAGAGAGAGAGAGAGAGAGAGTGAGAGAGAATTTAGACCTGGTTCAGTCCTGGATAAGTCTTGATTTAGTCCTGAATTTAGTTCTCGTTTAGCACTGTTTTTTCCTCCCATAGTTTAGTCCTGGGTTAGTCCTGGTTCAGTCTTGGTTTTAGTCCTGGTTCAGTCCTGGTTTAGTCCTGGTTCAGTCTTGGTTTTAGTCCTGGTTCAGTCCTAGTTCAGACCTGGTTCAAACCTGGTTTAGTCCTGGTTCAGACCTGTTTTAGTCCTGGTTTAGTCCTGGTTCAGACCTGTTTTAGTCCTGGTTCAGACCTGTTTTAGTCCTGGTTTAGTCCTGGTTTAGTCCTGGTTCAGACCTAGTTCAGTCCTGGTTTAGTCCTGGTTCAGTCCTGGTTTAGTCCTGGTTCAGTCCTGGTTCAGACCTGGTTCAGTCCTGGTTCAGTCCTGGTTCAGACCTGTTTTAGTCCTGGTTTTAGTCCTAGTTCAGACCTGTTTTAGACCTGTTTTAGTCCTGGTTTAGTCCTGGTTTAGTCCTGGTTCTTGGACAGTGGTGTAGGAGTACATATTGCTGCAGAGACAGAAGTGTGACGCGCTCAGGAGCTTTTTTAAGAAACTCTGCGTCTTCTGCCAAAACCTCTGCGATCTACAGCAACTGCCAACTTTCTCGCAGCGACGGAACAACAAAGAGAGCCAGAAAAGTCCGGAATCCAACCCACAACCCACAACCTGCAGCCGAGAGCAGGAGACGGCTAACCATTCTGCTAACCATCTGGTAATCTGGAGTTTACGCTCAGGGGTTTCATGTTTGAGGTTGAAGCTCGATGCTGCAACGTCTGAGGAAGAACCATGTGTTTTCAGTTCAATTTTCAAGTTCAAGTTCAATAAAGCAATACAGGACCAAAATAAAACTAAAACAGGACTAAAACAGGACCAAAACAGGACAAAAACAGATGAAACAGGATTAAAGCATAACTAAACAAGGTCTAAAACAAGGACCAAACCAGGACTAAAACTAGAACTAAAACAGGCTTTAACCAGAGACTAAAACAGGACTGATATGGGACTAAACTAGGGACTAAAACAGGATTAAAACAGGACTAATATGGGACTAAACTAGGGACTAAAACAGGATTAAAACAGGACCAAACCAGGACTAAAACTGGGACTAAAACAGGACCGAAACAGGACCAAAACCGGACCAAAACAGGACTGAAACAGGACCGAAACAGGACCAAAACAGGACCAAAACAGGACCAAAACAGGACTAAAACAGAACCAAAACTGGACTAAAACGGAGCTAAAACGGGATTAAAGCATAACTAAACAAGGACTAAAACAGGGACAAAACCAGGACTAAAGCTAGGACTAAAACAAGCACCAAAACCCGACTATAGAGGCCTTAACCATGGACTAAAATAGGACTAAAACAGGAACAAAACCAGGACTATAAGAGGACTAAAACAGGCACTAAAACCCAACTATACAGGCCTTAACCAAGGACTAAAATAGGACTAAAACAGGAACAAAACCAGGACTAAAACCAGACTAAACAGGCCTTAACCAGGACTAAAATAGGACTATAACAGGAATAAAACCAGGACTAAAACAAGGACAAAAATAGGACAAAAACCAGACTAAACCAGGACTAAAACAGGACTAAAACAGCACTGATCCAGGACTTAAACAGGACAAAATCAGGACTAGTATGATAACACATAATATTGTCTAAAAAATCCTGCAAAGAGAGAGAGATTATTTACTATTATTAACTAAATTTCACATATTTCTGTTAGCATGCTAATGTTTGTTAGCTTGACCGTGACGGAAAAGCTAAGCTAGGACATGTTTTAAAGACAAGACAGCACCTTTAAATGGTTTTATTCTAGAACTTGTGGAAAGGTTTGCATTTTTACAGAGTTATTTTTCATCTATCATTATTGTTAGTATTATCTGTCTAAATTATCTTCACTTCTAATTTCGCTTAATGCTTATATTTCACTTCCTGTGGCACGTTCTGTTCCAGGATATTATTTTTTTTTACTGATTTTGCCGGTGTGGTTGTTTTTAGCTCATGTTAAACTCGAGGGGGAAGTGTGAACGCTTTTTTGGCTTTAAATATAAAATAATTAACCAACTTTGTCTCCGAGTGTCCAATTAAAACATATTTACGTCCCCTGCGCTTGTGCTTCTTACATCAGCACAAATACTCCTCTTTATGAAGCGGCTGGAACTGGAATGAGCTGCTGGTTCAAAGTCTAGAGTTTATGCAGGAGACATGAACTTTCTCGCCTTAAAAACATGTTTCTGAGTCCAAGAGTTGAAGAAATTAAATATTATGCTTCATTTGTCCCTGTTTATGAGGTCCTCTTCTCTGCTCAATCTCTTTTTAGTTGTGTTTTTATCCATTTTACTCATTTTTTTGTAATTTTTTCAATTATTTTGACCGTTTAAGTTGCTTTTTTTAATCGTTTTTTGCTGCATTTTTGTCACTTTTAATAGTGTTTGCGGCCTGCTTTAATTGTTTTTTGTGTTTGAGTCATCATTTTTGGTTGTCTTTGTTGCTTTAAGATGCATTTTTTTGCAGAATTTTTGTCACTTTTAATAGTGTTTTGGCATTTTAATTAGTTTTTTCACTTTCAGTTGTGTTTTTATCGTCACGTTTCATTGTCGTTGTTGCTTTAAGACGTTTTTTTTCTCCCTTTCAGTCACATATTTGTCGCTTTAAGTTGTGTTTTGTTGCTCCAAGTAGCGTTTTTGTTGCCTTATTGTCACTGTCTGATAAAAAAGATTAAAGTTTACAACTCATGCATTACTGAGTTTATATCTGACATAAAAAAGAAGAAAATCAAGTAAACAGTTGTATAAAACCAGATTTCCAGCGCCTCCTGCAGCTCACATTTATCACTGACACAGACTTTGGATCACACACAGTTGAACTCATGAACTTCCTCTCATTAAATAACATGTTTCTGAGTCCAAGGGTTGAGGAAATTAAATATTATGCATTCATTAATGCTGTTTATGAGGTCCTCTTCTCTGCTCCTTCGCTTTCATTACTTTTAGTTGTGTTTTTATCACTTTGGGTAATTTTTGGGTCGCTTTTCGTTGTCTTTGTTGCTCTAAGACACATTTATGTTGCTTTAAGTAACTTTAAGTTGTGTTTTTGTCACTCAAAATTTTAAAAAATGCAATAAAAGAAGAAAGAAAAATTACGTAACAACCTTTATTTGGTTAAAATGTATTGAAAAAGTCAAACTATTTTCTAGAAAAAAAAAAAATCTAAAATAATTGTGACTATTAAACACATGTTTCTGAGTCCAAATGTTGAGGACGTTAGCGAACAAGCTAGCCAAGCTCTGCACAGTCGGAGCAACAATGAGAAACTTTCACTTTTTACTGTTCAAAGTTAATTTGAGCAAAACAAAAGCTCCACGGACATAAAAAAAACAAAAAAAAAACAAGACTGTACTGTCTATAATTCTGTCACTGAGAGGAATTTTGAGGGGCATTTTTCGAATAAAATAATGTCTGTGCCTCGTCTGCGTCACTGAGCAAGACACTTCTTCATTCCCGCCTGTGTATGAGTGACGGAGGAGGTAATATAACCGCTCTGTCTGTCGGTGTGGGCTGGAGTTAATTGGACTCAAATGAAGCAGAACCGGCTGTAATGAACTCGATCAGGCGTCTTTGAGGTTTAACTTGGACACAGGATTCAGACGAGAAAAGAATCATTACAGCGAGAGGAGAAACTGTTACGAGGCTCATGTTCAAGAGGTAAGTGCGATTGAGTTCTTAAAGGCGCTACACTTGATTTTTTACAGTCTTAAAAACTGTTTGCAGCAGTCCAAAGTTATCCCGCACTTTCCTAACACCTTTGTTGTTTCTACACGTAAAACACGCCTTTAGTGCACACTTCACAAGCTCGATTTTGTGCACACGTTTGCTTTGTTCGCGTCACAAAACCAACAGGCCTCTCGCCAAGATGATCCAGTCGGCGTGATAAGCGCGGGCTGGTGTGAGGGAAACTCAGTGGAGACAGGAACAGGAAACTGAACTTTTTCACTCTTCAGATACAAATTATGTGTATTTTAAGCACAACTTATTCAAGTCAAGTCACAGCTGAGCCTTGAAGTCTGTGTGAAGGTTCTCATGTTTTTCAAATTCTGACTTAGTTTGGTGGGAGGGCACCTGTGGTAAATATGTATCATAGTTTTACATCTGTGAAGTAGCAGTTTGTGAAGAAATTTTGAAAAATAAAAGTTTAAAATGACAGGAAGTAGTGCTAAGTTCAAAAATGGAATCCCTCTGTGATGTCATCAAAAAGTGACACAGTTGAAAATAAAGAGACAGTTAACACTCAACTGACACAGTTTAAACCATCATTCAACAATAAATAAATGTGTAATCAGGTATCATTATTTGTCAAATCATAACTATTGTGTAAAGCAGTGATTCCCAAAGTGGGGGTCGGAAGGGATGAGCTGGGGGTCGCGAGATGATTTCAAGATCTAATTTTAATTAGTTTTTAAATTAAAAACAGAATCTTTTGTGAAATAGGGTCCAATAAGACAATAAACTGTTTAAAGCCTTTTTAAGAGCCGTGATGTGTGTCGTTCAGTGAGTGTCAACTCCTAAACTCTACATTTGCTCTTGTAGTTGTTGAACAGCGGGTGAAAGAGATGCTCATTCATTCACAAATTGTTCTTCTTAAAGACATATAGGTAGGAGATGCATTCACCTACCTATGTGTCTTTAAGAAGAACAATTTGTGAATAAAATCATCAAATTTGAATGAACCAAGAAATTTAAACCTGGTTCTGTCCATTTTTCAGATTTAAATGTCCCAAATATGTGGATTTTTGTCAATTTTTACACATTAAATGCCTTATTTCTACATGAAAACATGACATGATGGAAAACTTGTGAGACATTTTTTTCTTACATTTATGTGAGTAAACTACAGGAGAAGTTTACGATTGATATCTTTAAATTCAAGATTTTTTCCCTGTTCACCTGTTGTGCCTCACTTTAAATCTATAAACTAATTTGGTAGACTAAGCACTGCAAAACATTAATTTCTAGATGACTTAAAAAGTCTTGATTTTAGGATATTAATCTGAATTTCAGACGTTTTGACTCGTTAAGATCAGAGCAGACGATTTATTTAATGGAACTAGATTATTTTACTTGTTTCAAACCGTTTGTGACTTGTTTCAACACATTATTTCTTACTTCAATCCAAATTACCTGTAACTGGGTTAAGATAATTTTACTTACCCGACTGACACATTTTTTTCTTATTTTAAGCAAAATTCTTGTACGATCAGTCAGAAATACCTTGAAACCAGTGAAATATTCTGCATCACATCAGCAATTAAATCTCATCGAGTCAAAACTACTCAAATCCAAAAAAAAAAAGATAAACCATTTTAAGCTTGGATAGCTTCACATTTTTTGCCATGCGACTTAACGACTAAAGGTTCACGTGCCCTCCGACAGCTCCGCCCCCTCACCTCGTCCACGTTCTCGAAGGCGTTGATGATGTCGTAGGGCAGGCAGGACAGCAGGTCGATCACGAACCACGTCTTCAGGTAGTTCATGCGGATCAGGTTGGGGTCGGAGATGACTTCGCCGCCGGGGCCGACGAACGTGGTGTGGAAGTTGAGCACGATGTCCACCAGGAAGATGACGTCCACCACGCTGTCCAGCACCAGCCACACGATGTTGTTCTGCTTGGTCTTGAAGGACACGTTGTAGGGCACCATGATGGCGGTGTAGAAGGTGAGGATGAGGATGACCCAGTCCCACGTGGTCTTGAAGGTGCAGTAGTGGAGGATGATGTGAGGCGGCGTCTTCGGGGCCTCCTGTTTGTACTGGGGCAGGATGTCCGAGTTCAGCTGCAGAACCTGGAGAGAGAGAGAGGAAAGTTTAATGGGAAAATATTCTGCATTTTAATATTGTTATTAGCATTTAAACATGCTCTTGGGTGCCAAAAATTGTCCATCTCATGTTTAAAAAAAAGTTTAAAAAAAAGTTTCTTCTTCATTCTGTGCCCTGTTATCAGTCACTATGAAATGACACTTACTGAATGGATCCAGCAGATGGCGCCAGCGCTATAGACAATCTAGTGAAGTTTGCGCTGAAAGAAGTCATTGTGTGGGATTTGCTGCAGCAGTTATCGTGTTTAGAGGCAGAAATGCACGCGAAAAAAAAAACTAAAAGCGTCAGAAACACAACTAAAAGCGACAAGAACATGACTAAAAGTGACACAAACGTAACTAAAAGTGACTAATAGTGGCAAAAACACGATTACAAATGACAAAAAAAATATACTACAAGTGACAGAAACGTAACTACTACGACTGATGACGACAAAAACATTGCTAAAAGCAACAGAAACGTGATTGAAAGCGACAAAAACACGCTTAAAAATGAACAAAAACCTAAAAGCGACAGAAATGCAACTAAAAGCTACAGAAAAGTTACTAAATGAGAAAAAAACGTGACTATAAGCAACAAAGATATAAAAGCAACATAAACGTGACTAAAAGCAACAAAAACATGATTAAAAGCGACGGAAAAACAAACAACTAAAAGTGACAGAAAAGCGACAAAATCAGACAAAAACGTGACTACAAGCAACAAAAATTTATCAAAAGCGAAAAAAAGACTATAAGCAGCACAATTGTGACTAAAAGCGACTAAAAGACACTAAAAGCGGCAAAAACATGACTGAAAATGAACAAAAAAACCTAAAAAAAACCTAAAAGCATCAGAAACAGAGACTGAAAAGTGCTTGTATTATTTTGCATCAGTTGTGTTTAGTTCATGAGACAGAAACACTCTTGATGGTCGTTTGGTCTCTGACGTTGCTTGAAGGTTTTTTGTGAAAAGTATTGTTTGTATTTGTGTTTCAGCGACGGTGCAGGGCGAGTTAACTGCCCTTTAATCACAGTACTGACTCGTCTCTGGGTTTGATGATAATTCCTTTACCTCGGCGAGTCGGCTCTGCTTGTGGCACTCGTGTTTGCCCAGAGGTGGCGCTATCTGCTGCAGGGTGTTTCTGTTGGTGGTCAGAGCGCGGGTCAGACGGGCAAACTTCGTCCAGCCTGGAGAGAAACAAACACCACAAAACAAGACACAAGGCTTTAATTTTGACGTTATTTGGTGTATTAATACCTGATTTTTCGCGTTTCAAAACAGTAAAAATCAGGTACAGGGCCTTTAAAACACAAATACTCAAAAAGATGCAGGGTTTAAACTTTGTGCAGCCTGGAGAGAGAAAAGAAAACCAAATTTGAAAAGGACTAAAAAGAAAAACAAATCTGTAAAAATGGAGTGAAAGTGGCTGGCTGCTCGTTTTTATTTATTTTATACTGCTGCTGTGTCTTTGAGCAATACACTTAGCTCATGTAAAAGTGTTTTTTAAGTGTGATAGCTGGTGCTTGGAGAAGTTATCTATGGCAGTGTTTTTCAACCTTTTTTGAGTTGCGGCACACTTTTCAAGTTCAAATGATACCACGGCACACCACTTACTACTAAAACATGACCAAATCAGACAGCTTAGTTAAAAAAATATGCTGTATAATGTCTGTGCCACTGTCTGATTCTGTAAATTTGGCAATAGTGATTGGTTTTGTGTGGTTTTTGGTGCAGAAGTTGCTCAGGACACCCCAAAATGGTAAATGAGTTAATTACATCCGCATTTGTGAATCTGTTAACTCAAACTGGACATTTTTCAAGGCACACCTGGCAAAACCTCAGGGCACACTGGTTGGAAATCAAGGGATGAGTGATGAAACATTTAAATTACTGTTAAATTGGCAATTAAAGCCCCCTCCTGGCCATTTTGGGAACTTCTCCTATTTGTGGCATTGTCCAAAATTGATTCTATGTTTTCTGTCAAAGATACAATTTTCTACGTTAACTTTTTTACAAAATAATGGAATCCTTTTCTGTCTGCTGCAAATAAAGTCCATTTATTCCATTTATTCTTAGTTCTGTTTTAATTGGTTGATTGTATTACATGTTTTGTGTTCTTTTGTCTCGTCTTTCTCGTTGTTTGTTTTTGCATTATGGATATTCTTTCTCTTATTTATAAAAAACTAATTTAGTTCTACACTTAAAAATAACTAACACTATATCATTTGAGCAGTGAAAAATCCTCAAAATGGCAATTTTCATGAACAGACGTCTCTTTTTTAACTCCAATTTGACATAATTACGTTCCAGAATTGCTTAAATTGCGTCTAGAAATAACAGAAATTGTGGAATCCAAACATGACAGGTGCTCCACACGTCTCTTTCTTTAATCGTGCTATTTTCAGCTGTCGTTCATGTGTTTTTCAGTGTTTAAATAGTTTTCCCGGAGGCCGCTTATGTCGTTATATTTACCGCTCGATCTGCTGCGTAGTAAAGTCCAGGACACGCTCTGAACTGGATTGTGTGAGGGAAACACGCACAGGGCGAGCTTACGTTTGCACAGTTTTACAGTAAACACATGTAAAAGTGGTGGATTTAGACCTGAAAGAAAAGCAGAATGTGCAAAAACCCGAACGCAGCGGGAGCCGGTTTCACAAAGACCTGAGTTTAAAATGAGTCAGCGCTTTATTTAGATTTACACTTTGCTAAATTGACACAAAACTGACGCCACGTAACGCCTGGAGGGAAAGGAATTTGATGTATTTATTATAATAAACAGAAAAAATGACAAAAACATGACTAAAAGCAACAAAAACATGGTTAAGTGACAAAAACATGATTAAAAGCGACAGAAAAACAACTAAAAGTGACAGAAAAGTGACTAAATGAGACAAAAATGTGACTATAAGCAACAAAAACATGATTAAAAGCGACAAAAACATGACTACAAGCAACAAAAACATGATTAAGTGATAAATGTGACTATAAGCAAAAAAAACATGATTAAAAGCGACAAAAACTTGACTAAAAGCAACAAAAACATGATTAAGTCACAAAAAGATGATTAAAAACGACAGAAGCGCAACTAAAAGTGACTGAAAAGCGACTAAATGAGACAAAAATGTGACTATAAGCAAAAAAAACATGATTAAAAGCGACAAAAACGTGACTAAAAGCAACAAAAACATGATTAAAAGCGACAAAAATATGACTAAAAGCAACAAAAACATGATTAAAAGCGACAAAAATGTGACTAAAAGCAACAAAAACATGATTAAAAGCAACAGAAAAACAACTAAAAGTGACAGAAAAGTGACTAAATGAGACAAAAATGTGACTATAAGCAACAAAAGTGGTAAAGCAGTAAAAGTGGTGGATTTAGACGTGAAAGAAAAGCAGAATGTGCAAAAACCCGAACGCAGCGGGAGCCGGTTTCACAAAGACCTGAGTTTAAAATGAGTCAGCGCTTTATTTAGATTTACACTTTGCAAAATTGACACAAAACTGACGCCACGTAACGCCTGGAGGGAAAGGAATTTTATGTATTTATTACAATAAACAGAAAAAACACGTCCACTTTGGCTCATTCGGGCCTATGTGACTCTCAGTTTTCTGTGTCGGATGTTTTATTTTTTACATGTAGAACTATTAAACCTAATCATTAATCATTAATCATGAATTCATGTTTGTCTTTTCTTGGGGCTCAGCAAAAAACAATGTCAGTAAAGAGATGAAAGTGTGTAATTCTTTCTTTACATTTAAAAACATATTGTCACAGTCCATTCCATTGTCTGCACGAAGAAAAACAGAAGGTCAACGATAATAATTAGTCTTAAAATGTAATGTGTAAAATGTAAATTGATGCAAAAACTGGGCACATAAGCGTTTTGCTTCTGCCTGTTTTAATCACGAAAAACGTATGTATTTATGTGAGATGGGATGAAATATGACCAGAGTGAAACTAAAACAAAAAAATATATATTCATACACACGATTTGACCAAACGCGCTCTTTTAGATTAGACACACTGAACGAAGCGCACCACGGCTCTTAAAAAGGCTTGATTATATTTAAGATTTTACTGAACATTTGTCCTGTTTGTCCCAGTTTGACAGTTTTCATGAAGTTTATAATGTCACTTCCTGTTGAACATGACATAAATATGACACAGTTAGAGGTAATTCCACAGTTGTTACCATAGCAACCAGACTATAAACAAGGACCAACATCCATATACGTTACACAATAGTTATGATTTGACAAATAATAATACCCATAACAACTTTATTTTGTTGAACGATGGTTTAAACTGTCAAAAAATGGTGTCAGTTGAGTGTAAATTGTTTACAGTGGCATGTCGCTTTTCGATGACATCACAGAGGGATTCTGTTTTAGAACACAGCATTTCCTGTCATTTTAAACTCAAAATTTCTTCACAAACTGCAACTTCACAGATGTAAAACTATGATAAATATTTACCACAGGGGAAGAAATGTGTGTGTTAACGATACAAAAATTTCATATACTGAACACTAGGGCTGTAGTCGACTAAAGACCTGCCCCATCAACCGATTAATCGACTAAAAGGGGGTGTGGCAAAAATATGAAGTATTTCCATGTATTTGACCCAAACTGCACCCAAAAGACACCAAATCAACAAGAATTCATGCAAACCAACTATTTATACATAAAAGTGCTAGGAAACTGTGTATTTATATGTTGGACTCCAAAATCTTCAGCAAAGTCACTTCATATCTTGTTGTTTTTGCCAGAGAAACCCTTCAGATCTAAAGAAAATAATTAGTCGACTAATAAAAATGTTGGTCGACTAAGACACCCTTTACCGATTAATCGACTAAACGACTAAAGGTACTCGGCCCTACTGAGTACCTCAAGGATAATTACAAACTCTTTTTTGGTCAAGGTTTTAGACGACAGACTGACATTTTCAACATTTTAAATAATAGAACTTTCTTTATTAAACATTACATTAGCTCTGATAAAGCTCAAGATCATTCTAAAACTGTTCAGGAAAGAAATTCTGTCCAGTAAAACAGAATTTTTTCATATCGATACTTGTTCAAATTAGTATATAGTTTTAACATTAGTTTTAGCATCAATAAGTGTTTCATTGATTGACAGCGCTAATTAAAGGAAAAAGACTATGCATTTTTGGTATTGTTTTTAGCTTTTAAACATGCTCTTGAGTACCTTTAATTTGCCACCTCATGTATTGAAACAAAAAAAGGTTTATCATTAAATCATTTAAGCTTTTCTCATCAGTCTGAAACAACACAATGGACGCCAAGTGCTATATACAGATTAGCTTTAAGACAATATGCTACACACAATCATCAAGCTAGCAGCAGTGATCGTGTTTAGAGGCAGAAATGCTCAGAATGAGTCTGTGATGATTTAAGGACTTAAAACAGCAGAAGATTCTCAGATAAATGATGTAGATGATCTGAAAATACGTCCCGGATAGAAGGAGTTCAGCAGGAAGTGTGTTTGACGCTCGGAGGGAGAGGATTTTCTAATAAACATTCCTCAAAACTTTTAGGAGGAACATTTCAGCCCGATGAGAAGTTTCATGAAAAGAGAGGAAAGGGAGCAATAAAGAAGAGAAGAAAAGGATGAAGGAGGGAGAGAAGGAGAGACAGAGAGAGAAGAGGAGAGAGAAGGAGAAAGAGAGCGAAAACAGAGAAGGAGTAAAAGAAGGAGGAAGAAAGATAGAAGGAGACTGAGAGAGAGAGAGAGAAGGAGAGGGAGGAGGGAGTAGAGGAGAAAAGGAGACCGAGTGGAAGAGAAAGAAGAAGAGGGGGGAGAGAGTGGAGGAGAGAAGGAGAGAGAGAAGATGAGAGAGGAGGAGAGAGAAGGAGAAAGGAGGGAACGAGTCTGTGATGATTTAAGGACTTAAAGCAGCAGAAGATTCTCTGATAAATGATGTAGATGATCTGAAAATACGTCCCGGATAGAAGGAGTTCAGCAGGAAGTGTGTTTGACGCTCAGAGGGAGAGGATTTTCTAATAAACATTCCTCAAAACTTTTAGGAGGAACATTTTAGCCCGACGGAAAGTTTTGCATTTAATGAAAAGAGAGGAAAGGGAGGAGTAAAGAAAAGAAGAAAAGGAGGAAGGAGGGAGAGAAGGAGAGACAGAGAAAGAGGGAGAAGAGGAGAGAAGGAGAAAGAGAGAGAAAACAGAGAAGAAGTAAAAGAAGGAGGAAGAAAGATAGGAGACAGAGAGGGAGAGAGAGAAGGAGAGGGAGGAGGGAGTAGAGGAGAAAAGGAGAGAGTGGAAGAGAGAGATGAAGAGGGGGTGAGAGTGGAGGAGAGAAGGGGGAGAGAGAAGATGAGAGAGGAGGAGAGAGAAGGAGAAAGGAGGGAACGAGTCTGTGATGATTTAAGGACTAAAACAGCAGAAGATTCTCAGATAAATGATGTAGATGATCTGAAAATATGTCCTGGATAGAAGGAGTTCAGCAGGAAGTGTATTTGACGCTCGGAGGGAGAGGATTTTCTAATAAACATTCCTCAAAACAGCGTGAATGCAACTCCAGGTGTGTTTTTGATGAAGAACATTGTTAGAACAGGATTAAAAGAGAGAAAAAGTCACTATAGCAGAACATGTGACGTTTAAAAGTGCAGTTATTATAAAAAGTGATCCTTCGGCTCAGTCCAGTCTGATCTTTTCTCCTTCACTGACCTTCGTACATTTTCCTTTACATTTTTAACAAACAGAAGCGTCCTTATACACCGTGTACATTATCGCTCAGTCTCTGCGTTTGAGCCTGGAGTGACGTTCTCTTCACCTCCACTGAAGCGTGCGGCCATTTTGAACTTATATATCCCTCTATACGTGACCCATAATGCACCGGGACCTCGGGGGGAAGAGGAGAGCGACCGCAAACGACGGGCATAACGTGCAAAACAAGCAGGTTTGACACTGAAAGAAACAAGATGAAGAGAAGAAGAGAAGAAAATGATAGTTTGGTCAAGTTTGTGTTGGATTTTGGGAGAAACATTTTAGCCCGATGAGAAGTTTTGCATTTAATGAAGAGAGAGGAAAGGGAGGGATAAAGAAGAGGAGAAAAGGAGGGAGGAGGGAGAGAAGGAGAGACAGAGAGAGAAGGACAGGGGAGGAGAGAAAGAAGAGGAGGAGACAGAGAGAGAAGGGAAGAGAGAAAGAGAGAGTGAAGAAAAACAGAGAAGGAGTAAGAGGAGGAGGAAGGAGAGAGTGAGGAGGAGAGAAAGAAAGACAGAGAGAGAAGGAGAGGGGTGAGAGCCCAGAGGAGAGGAGAGAGTGGAGGAGAGAGAAGATGAGAGAGGAGGAGAGGGTGGAGAGAGTAGGGGAGATATGGAGAGAGAGAGAAGAGGGAGAGAGGAGGAGAGAGAAGGAGAAAGGAGGAAGAAAAATAGAAGGAGAGAGAGGAGAGGGGGGAGAGAGAAGGATAGAGAGGAGAGGGGGAGAAGCAGTGGACGAAGGAGAGAGGAATGGAGACAGAGATACACAGAATGAGAGAGAATGAGGGTGGAACGAGAGGGGGAGAAAGAGGAAAGAGTTGGGTAGAGAAGGGTGAAAGACAAATGAGGAGAGAGAGTGGGAGGAGAGAAGGAGATAGAAAGAGAGGAGGAGAGAAAGAGAGAGAAGGTGAGAGAGAGAGAAAGAAGGAGAGAGGAGAGAAAAGAAGAGAAAGGGAGAGGGGAGGAGAGAGGAGGGAGAGGAGGAGACAGAGGGAAAGAGAGCAGAGAAAAAGAGAGGAGAAAAGAGAGGAAGAGAAGGAGAGCGGGGGAGAGAGAAGGAGAGGAGAGAGTGAGAGAAGGACACAGACAGATGGAGGGAGGAGAGAGAAGGAAAGGAAGAGAGAGGGAAGCGAGTGAGAGAAGGAGAGGGAGTGAGAGAAGGAGGGAGACAGATGGAGGGAGTAGAGAAGGAGAGATGAGATAGAAGGAAAGGAAGAGAGAGAAGGAGAGAAGAGGAGAGAAGTTTATAGAATGAAAGAGGAAAAGAGAGACAGAGAGAGAGAGAGAGGGGGAATTCTACATTTTAAAACAAAATATGGGGAAAAAAATCTCAAAATGTTGAAGAATGTTGATGAAACAGAAAACTGAAACAAATGAATATTCTTTCCGGAGGTACGTGAAAACTAAACTGAATATTCTCCGTTCAGAAATATACGTTTAATTCATTTAGATTGTAAGGACACACGATTTCGGCGCAATAAAAACCTACAAAATGCGGCGAGAGGAGGGAGAAAGAGAGAAGAGGTTAGACACAGAAGACGGAGAGGATCTGAAAGCCCTGGACCAGAACCAGTCGATAAAAAGAGTTTCAGTTCAACGACTCGAGGCCTGAGGGTCGAACGGACCAAAGAGCCTCTGACAGAGGGTTAAAGCTCCACATTCTGCTTTATTCTGCTTTATTCTGTACAGGCACAACTTCTGAATTTAGAAAACATGATTATATTTAAGATTTTACTAAACATTTGACCTGTTTGTCTTCAGTTTTATAGTTAAAGTTTATCATGTCACTTCCTGGTTGAACACGAGCACAAATATGACACAGTTTGAGGTAATTCTACAGCTGTTACCATAGCAACCAGATTGTAAACAAGGGCCAACATCCACATACGTTACACAATAGTTATGATTTGATGAATAATAATCCCTGATAACAAATTTTTGTCACTTTCAGTCGCGTTTCTGTTGTGTTTAGTCACGTTTTTGTCGCTTTTTATTTGTCAGTTTGTGTAAAGTTTATAATGTCACTTCCTGGTTGGACATGAGCACAAATATGACACAGTTAGAGGTAATTCTACACTGTTACCATAGCAATCAGACTGTAAACAAGGACCAACATCCACGTACCTTACACAATAGTTATGATTTGACAAATAATAATACCTGATAACACCTTTTCTTGTTGAATGACTGTTTAAACTGTCAAAAAGTTGTGTCAGTTGTCTGTATTTTCAACGGTTCAACGCTTTTTGATGTTACCATAGCAACCAGACTGTAAACAAGGGCCAACATCCACATACGCTACACGATAGGTATGATTTGACGAATAATAATCCCTAATAGCACTTTATCCGCGGCGTATTCCTCACTTCCAGGTCTGAGCTGCCGCGGCGATTTCAGTTGATTTTGTTTTGTTTTTGACACTTTCTGGGCTCAGTTTTGTTCAAATATATCAGCAATAAATGCGAACAGGACAGAGACGCTTTTCTTTCATTGATTTCTGTTGGATAAGAATAAAAAATAGACAAGGATAGTATAGTTAAGCTTATTGTAAAATTGTTCATATCGGGGGTTTAGTTGATTATTGTTCATATCGGGGATTTAGTTGATTAATAAAGACACTTTATAAGTTAAGTTAAATGGGGTAGACATTATATAGCGCTATTGTATTTTATTCTTATTTTATATATATCTTATTTTGTTTATAATTCTTTACTGTCTCTACTGGTCGGTTGCACATGTAACAAAAAGAATTTCCCCTTGGGGATAAATAAAAGTAATTCTGATTCTGATTCTGGTTGACGAGAACCAGTTCAGACAAATGACGAACGAGGGAAAAGTCTCTCGCTAAAACATTATGTAAAGTAGATTGATTTGTGTAAAATGTTTAATGAACACGAGCAACAACAAGTCACATGCACTGATTTCCTGAGGCCTGAACACGTCTTTTTAGTCCGTGCAGAACGTATTTTCTGTTGAGCTCGTCTGCCCCGTGTAAACTACAACGGAAACAAGATGGCAGCGCGTACGGCAACTTCTGGAATAAGGAGAATAAAAGAAAGAATTAGGCAAACAAGCGTTCTTCAAGGTGCACTACGATGTTTAGCTATTGTTTCGTCGCTAAAAACATGAAAACACAGCCAGTTCATCATAAACTGTTTGGTCCAAAGTTATTGCTCACTCACTTCCTTCAGTACGAGCGTCCAAATGATCCGATGAGTTTGTAAGTGCTTTCCACAACTTTCAGAGCAGAGTTTACTGTTACAGTAAAGCTAACAACAACTAGCATGCTAACGGCGCACTTCACTTTTTTCTTAAAATAAAACTTTTTTCTTACAATAAAACACTCAATAATTAGACGCAGACGACACACAACGGTCTGACAGAGCTGCTTTTACAATATATCTGTGCTTAATTACATGAAAAAAAAAAAAAAAAAATCAGCGACGGATGCAAAGGACTCTGAAGCAAGAAAATATGCTGTGTGTCGCTTCACAATTCCATAGTTAGAGGTAATTCCACTACAGTTACCTAGCAACCAGAGTGTAAACAAGGGCCAACATCCATAAAAAATAAACAAAAATGATGATTTGACAAATAATACCTGATAACACTTTATTTTATTTAAACTGCCAGAAAAATGTGTCAGTTGTCTGTAAATTGTCTCTTTTGTCGCTCTCTTTTTGATGACATCACAGAGGGATTCTGTTATTTTGGCTTTTATTTTTCAAAATGTCTTCACAAATGTAAACTAGATTGGACTGAAAATTGGCCAAAACCCCCCGCAAATTTCGCCTTCAATAAATCAGGTTTAGAATTAAATATAAACAAATCCTTGTGCTCTTTGTGTCAGAATCTTGTTGAGTCCAGATTGTACAGTTTGGTGTGGAATTTACTTTAAGGCTGATCTTTATGTCTCGAGGGACAAAGCATTTTAAGAAAACCTTTGAGTCTTGTCTTTAGTCTTTAGTCATGTTTTTGTAGCTTAGTCACGTTTGTCACTTTAAGTTGTGTTTCTCTCTTTCAGTCTCCCCAACAACTTTAATTATGTCTTCTTTTGTTATATCCACAAAATGTTCTTCTTAAAGACAATTAAACGGGAGCTGTATTTACCTTGTTGACATGTTTCGGCGGCTTAACTGGTGCCGGTGACAGTTCTGAAGAGGCTGCTGTTAAGCCGCCGAAACATGTCAACAAGGTAAATACAGCTCTCATTTAATTGTCTTTAAGAAGAACATTTTGTGGAGTTTTAGTCACGTTTATGCTGCTTTAAGTCCCATTTTGTTGCATTTTCGTCGCGTTCAGTTACATTTTATGCGGCTTTTAGTTGGGTTTTGTCACTTTTAGTCAAATCCTTGTGTCCGTTCTGTGAGAATCTTGTTGAGTCCAGATTGTACAGTCTGGTGTAGGATCTACTTTAAGGCTGATCTTTATGTCTCGAGGGACAAAAATGCATTTTAAGAAAACGTCCTTTGAAGTTACAATGTCCCAGAGAAATCTATGGATGAAGTGGATTCAATGGAAGAATCAAACATCTTTAGGATCAGATTGGACACGTTTGTTGTTTCCACATGAAAGTCAGTAAGTTGAGAGAGTAAACTGGGCAAAAAAAGTGTGTCTCGCCTTAAAAGAAATAGAAAATTGTGATGGATCAATAAGAGGAAAACAAATAATAAACTGGAGTTGTCAAAATTCAGATGTTTGTACCTGGTTTTCAGTATAAAATGTATTTCATTAATAATTAAATCGTAAATGATCCATGAAATGCCGTGTGCGTCACTGTGTTTTTGTCCCACAGGTTTTAAGCCTCTAAATCTATATGAATTTATTTCCAAACTATAATGAATTCTTGACGTCAAATATTCAACAGGAATATAACTGCATGACTCACATTCAGCCACAGAAAGCTTTGTCCTCTAAAACCTGTCCATCGATTCAACAAAGGAGCGAATTATGTCATCACATTCAGAAAAAGCACATATAAAACAGACAATACACCGGAAACATGTAGAATTCTTGGAAAGGATGGAAGAATAAGTGACAATTCACAAGTCACACATAAGTTCTTTATAATACAACGTCCTCTATAAGAGTTTTATTCTGTGTAAAAGTTTTAAATGTTCTGAAATCCAAAGGAATCTTGGATTAGTTTGGGTTAAACTCAGAGACGCTGTGGGATGGATCAAACACAGAGGATAAATTAGAGACAAAAAAGCAAATCTTAACCTTATTCATGTGAACTTCTACAGTATGTTCTGATCAAAGCTGGAAATAAAAGAGCTCGAGGCACATGATACAATCATAGACCGTAGAACAGTGGACTATTGGAGCTGCTGCCGCCGCGTTCCAAACAGGAAGTGACCCTGGAGGCTGTTCCTCCATCAGGCCGAGCTTCCATTCACTTTCTGTTGGGACAATGGTGTCTTTACTCTGTAACGGCGTCTGTCAAACTCACATCTGGATCTAAAATGTCCGTCTGACACTTCACATGATCCTGGTGTTTTTTTCTCGATAGATCATTCATAAATCAAGTTATTAGCAATAATAACTGACCAATCAGGTGCTTCCTTTTCCAGGGGCCGGTCTTCGCTCGTGTTAGCAACAGGTTTGATTGACAGCTAGCGCCGCACGTTGCCGCAGTCTCCTCCCACCGAGGGGCAGAAACCCCTAACAACCTCGCTCCTGATTGGTTCGTGTGGTTGCCACGATACGCACTCGGATTTACAAATATGGAGTCTGGCTCCACTTTAGCCGCTATAACTGCTAGCCACGATTGGCTTCATTTGGCTGGAGGCAAACGCTATGGTGACGTCACATTCCCACAGTCCATCGATATTTGGTCTATGGATACAACACAACACAGCGATACAAGTGATAGTTGATATTGTGCACATCATATTCTGCAAAATATCACTACTTTTTTAAAAAACAAATCCTTTTTAACAACTGTATTTTTGTTAAACCACAACCTGCACAAACTTAAAATGAAATACACTAATTTTAATCATCACATGAATACGTCAAATATTTTTCATGAACAAGTTTCCTTCTCTAAACCAAATTTAGAATCACAAATATCTGAATTGTGATGTTTGAGCCCTCAGAGTTTCCTTCTCTTTGCCCACAACAGTCGTCCTGTCAATCAAGACCCAAGACCCAAGACCCAAGATTCAAGACCCATATGAAGGTTCTCATCTAAAACAGGATTCCGCTGTGATGTCATCAAAAATCGACGCACCACTGAAAATACAGAGACAATTTTCACACAACTGACACCATTTTTTGACAGTTAAAACGAAATAAAGTTGTTATTGGGTGTAATTATTTGCCAAATCATCACTGTTGTGTAATGTATATGGATGGCCCTTGTTTGCAGTCTGGTTGCTATGGTAACAGTTCCTCTAACTATGTCATATTTGTGCTCATGTTCAACCAGGAAGTGACATTATAAACTATACACAAACTGTCAAACTGGGACAAACAGGCAAAATGTTTAGTCAAATCTTAAATACAATCATTTTCATGTTTTACGTTTTAGTGAAATGTGTCGTCGAACCTGTCATATAGATAGACTTTAATCAGGACATAATTGAGGTTTATGTGACTATTTAAGTATTTCAACACTCAGTTTTAGCATTCATTAGTAAAATCCTGTATTTTTGACAAACCTAGTCCTTACTCCATTAGTTTATCCCTGGTTTGTCCTTAAATACTTGAATTTAAACCTGAGCGAGACTGAATCTAAACTCAACGATCTCTGCTGTAAAACACAAACATGAGGCAGTATTCGATGCTCGTTGTGTCTCTGTTTTTTCGGTGGGACTTCAGTGAAACCCGGCGCGGTCGTCTCGGCTCAGCTCGTCCGTCTGTCTCTGTCACGTCGCATTTCAGGACCTCGTGTCTGCGTCGGGACTTCCAGCGCTCGCGATGGAAGCTTCTCGGGCCACGTTTGACCTTTAACCACTGCTCAAGCGCTTCTCTGTCAAACGCTTCACTGTCAGACCAAACAAACCCATAGCACTTTGCACGTTCTGCCTGCGTTACTGTGGTTTTACTGTCTTCTGTCGATAAGTGAGAAAGTTGTATGAGAAATCTCCAAGGTCACAGATAATTTCTATCAGTGACAAGCTCCATTCAGACAAAAACGAAATACAAACTAAAAAGAAAGTAATCATAACAAAAATTATGGCAAATTCTTGTTGAATAATGAAAAAAACTGCAACCAAAGAAGACTGAAAGTAGAAAACAATTGAAAACAAGCTCTAATTTGTCTGTAAATGTCCCATGAAAAAAAGCAATACAAATGATCAAACTTAAAGGTGCTGTATCTGATTTTTGCTGTTTTGAGAAGTGACAAACAGAACTTGTTAATGTTCCTGATGTGTTTCATGTAATAAAGTAAACTCTGTGTTGCTCCAGCACAGATTTATTGTAAAAGAAACTATTCAGGTGAAAATGAGACACAGCACTTTCTCTGAATCTGTTTATAGTGCGTTTTATTCTACAAGAAGCAGGAAGAGCACCATTAGCATGCTAATGTTTGTTAGCTTTAGCGCAGAGAGTGGTGAAAATTGCTTCTAAACTAATGGAGGTGAATATTTATGATGCTGGGACTGCATTAAAGTGAGCGCTACATGTGAGTTCTGTTTTTCACATTTAAAACAGTAAAAATCAGATACAGGGCCTTTAAATAAAAAATACATGACTGCGTTCACATCTGCACATTCACCACATCAACACTGGAACAACCAGGACTAAACCAAGATTAAGCTAAAGATTATTTTAGTCAAATAAAACTAAATAAAATTTCTGATTAAAATGAGCACAATTTGTTTTTGAAATAGAAAAGAGTCAGTGGGACCTCTAACTTTCTGACCTCTAACCTGATGAAAGGGAATTATTAGCTGCTAAATTAAACTGAACTAAAAAATATAAAAGAAAAGAAATTAAAATAAATGAAAACAAGAGAAATTAAAACAAATGAAATGAAAACAAAACAAATGAAATGAAAACCAAAAAAAATAAATGAAAAAAATGAAGAGAAATTAAGAGAAATGAAATGAAAAGACATGAAATAAAATGTATTGCAGTCCATGTCATGATCTCAGAGACACATGATGATTCTTGTCACTCGGAGCAGTCAAAGGTCCTTCAAACCCACAGGCTAAACTTCCTGAACTGTAAGTGATGTAAACATGTGTCACTGATGGATCCAGACACTTCACCTTCAGCTTCACGTAAACAAGACAAGTACCATCTATACATCCAAATAAACAAACAAACACAGATTATGTAAAATAAAACGCAGTCATTTGCATTTTCTAATCGATCGGTGTCACCCGCGCACTGCACAGTCAGCGGTTTAATCTCCGACAAACTGCACACTCTGAATAATAATAATGATATGAATAATAAATGTAAATAAGTCGTCTTAAGTTTGGGAGCAGAGCCACACTTTACTCTCTTTACACCTTCACATCTTTCTCACTTTTATTCTTTTTTCCAGGTTTACACTGCAAATAATGAAGTTCTAGATGAGTTAAAACGTCTAGATTTCAGGATGTTAATGTGAATTTCCGACGTCTTGACTCGTTAAGATCAGTGGAGACGATTTATCTGATGGAACTAGATTATTTCACTTGTTTCAAACCGTTTGTGACTTGTTTCAACACATTATTTCTTATTTCAATCCAAATTATCTGTCATTGGGTTAAGATCATTTTACTTACCCGACTGGCAAATATATTTTCTGATTTTAAGCAAAATTATCACAGAATCAGTCAGAAATACCTTGAAACCAGTGAAATATTCTGCATCAAATCAGCAATTAAATCTAATTGAGTCAAAACTTCTCAAATCTATTCCTGATAAATTCTAAAAATTATCAATTCAAGCCATTTTAAGCTTGGATAGATTTACATTTTTTGCTGTGTGTGTCGGTTTGATTACGGTGTAATCAAATCAATAAAATAGAATATGCTTAACAAACACAAGGGATTATGTAATATTGCCTTTTGCCGTGAGATTTGGGGGACGCAGAGCAATAATCAGGGCAAAAATGTAATTATTTTAGTAAAGCCCAAATCCACAACAGCAGTTCTGTTTCTCAGGCTTCTCATAAATTATTGATTAAAAGTAGAGCTGGTCCATATTGTTCATGATTTATCATCATTTGCTTTCGGGGAAATACGAAATCTGGAAATTACGATAATAATGTTTCACTGCAGCAGATTTTCTTCATAGTTGCATAGCTAATCTGATAGTGCAGCAAATTTCGAAAGCTAACAGCTAAAGACGCATAAAAATCAATGTTGAGGCGAAGAATGGACAATTTGAACAATTGAATACATATTAAAAATCCTTAAAGGTCTATAATTGCACACAGAGTCATTTATATCAGAGGTCCCCAACCTTTTTATCTCCGCGGACCGGTCAACGCTTGACAATTTTACTGCGGCCCGATAGGGGAGGGGCGTTTATCATAATAAATGTGAATCCACTGTGTACCTGTTTTTTCTTTCAAAATAGTCCAGGGGCTTGTCTTTTATTTCAGAGTGCCTGGTCTCTAGAAGGCGAAGCAGCTTTGAAGGCTTCATTGCCTCATTAGAGCCGTAGGATTCACGTAGGATTCCTGGTATTGTCTTGTTTCTGACTCATTTTGTTGCTTGTGGGTTAAATTTTAGCTCAAATGACCGAGATGTGACCATCGATCGGGCCCAAAAATTCAAGCCCGACCGGGCCAAGCCCGCGCGTGTACTGTCCGAGCCCCGAGTCATTTGCTGCAAGATTCGACCCGAACCCGACCCGGGACCGCGCGGATACTGTCCGAACTCGACCCGGGTCCGCGCACGTGTAGAACCGGAGTTACGTAAACTGAGTTCCTGCAGAGTTTTATTGGCAGAATAAGCGCCTGACAGGGCTTCAAGTGTTTAGTGTTCTACCTGCACCAACGGGACGCCTCCTGTCCCAGGCGGGCCTGTCCCTCCACTGACGCCGGCCCACATGAGCTCTCTCCCTCGCTCCTTTCGTCTCTCTCTCTCTCCTCCGCTGCTCTTTCTCTCTTTTTCTCTCCTCCGCTCGTGCAGCAGCCGCGCTTTCATTAACGTCTTTTCTCACGTCACATATTTTAACCACTTTATTCGAGATGAGGAGGAAAACAACACAGCACTGGCTGCTCACGCGTTCTTTCGCCGTACGCACGTGCGAGCCTCTGGCCACTGGGCCGCCCGACTCAGCGCCACAGCAGAGTGGAAAATGTGGACCCGAACCCGGCCCGAATTGCGGGTCGGGTTCTGGCCAAGAATCTAAGCTCTTATGTATCCTAGACTAGAGAAGACGGTCCTTTTACAAAATACATGATCGCTCAGACTCTGACAATAAATTAATTATTTGTTGTGCGGCCCAGTCCCAATTGATCCACGGACCGGTACCGGTCCGCGGCCCGGGGGTTGGGGACCACTGATTTATATCATCAATTATAACCGTTATCACGACTTTTCTCTTTTATACTCCTTATTCTGGAAGTTGCCGTACGCGCCGCCATCTTGTTTCCGTAGTGTAGTTTACATGGAGCAGACGAGCTCAACAGAAAATAAGTTCTACATGGACTAAAAAGACGTTTTTAGACTGACCAGGAAATCGGTGCATTGTTGACTTGTTGTTGCTCGTGTTCATTAAACATTTTACACAAATCAACCTACTTTATGTAACATTTTAGCTGTGAGACTTTTCCCTCGTTCGTTATTAGCTTTAACCTAGTTCTCGTCAAACGGAAGTGTGTTTACAACAAAAGTGCGTATCTGTGGTAAAAAACAGCAAAAGTGGGCGGGGCGGAATAAGGTGAATATCATGATAAAAATGTTTGGCCATATCGCCCTGCCCTAATTGAAAGGGAACATATTCTGCTACAGTGACCTTTTTGAGCTTTTAATTCTGTTCTAACAATATTCTTCATCAAAAACACACCTGGAGTTGCTTTTAGCTTCATTCACGCTGTTTTTAGGAATGTTGGTTTGAAAATCCTCTCCCTGGGACCGTCAAAATTTCTTCACAAACTGCAACTTCACGGATGTAAAACTATAATAAATATGTGCCACAGGTGCCGCCCTGTAACCTGGCCCCGCCCTATGATTTCTCTTGATATTTGTGAGTACTTGACAATCCACCTGGACGGTCTCCTGCTTAAGTGAGTTTCTTCTAATAAGACGATTGTAAAAAAGATCATTTACCTCCCGCTGTGGGGTTTGCGCCGCCGTGTGCTGGACCAATCACAGCGCTGCATTGTGGTTTGGGCGGAAGTCAAAAAGACAAACCTAAACAACTTCGGCCTGTTTCAACACATTTATGGACTATTTTGAGCTGCAGCAAAAGATTATTTTGGTAATCGATAAGTCTAGAGCAATGGTTCTCAAACATTTTACCCCAAGTACCACCAAAGAAAAGATTTGGCTTTCTGAGTACCACCAAATCTAAACTGGGTCTAAAACAGGACTATTTCAGGTCTAAATTGGGGATAAATCAAGTCTTAAATAGAAATACACCATTACCACAGTGGTTTTAACTACAAATTTACTAAAGGAAGAGCAAAAAGGTGAATAAAATGTGCTCTAAATGAGAAACATTATAAGGGAAGGTGCCCATGTACCACCAAAAGAACTTGAGAAAATGAGAATTTTACCCAGATAAAGTTCAAGTGAAAGCATTCAACGATGTCCTGGTGGAAAATATTTATAGATGAACAAGGATTTTAATCAGAAGCCCAACATGAGCCCTTCAGAGTCAGAGCTCTTACCTTTGGTGCTCTCGTCCTCGATGGGCTGCTTGAACACAGTGATGTCTTTGAACGTGCAGAGGAACAGAACCACTTTGTCGTTCTCGTTCCTGATGGGAGCCACCTGCATGTAGAACCACACCGGACTCCCTGTGGACGAGGAACAGACTGTGACCCTCCAATCTGCACCAGTATTAACTTCAGCTGCAGGTCTCTTGTGAAAATACACTACCAGTAAAATGACGGCAAAAGCTTTTTTTCTTCAGTGTTTTCCTTCCTTTTCATTGAAATAAAGAAGTACAATCATATACAAACACATTTCTGGTCACCAAATATAAAAAAGAGAGACAGTGTTTCTCAGGAGAGTTGTTGTTGAGACAGCAGGGGGCGACAACAAGAGCTTCAAATGCCCCGACCATACATTTACAACCATCACAGGGACTTATAAAGACCTTTAATGTTACGTAGTTCTACTTTAAGTCTGCACACGCCCAGAGGCTTGTGCACAAAGGTCTCTTTCAAATACAAAAGTCCTGTTTCCATCAGCCCGGTACATCGCAGAGTGGGACGTCCGAGGTGATTCCACTGAACAAAAGTGAACAGTATCTCCCCCATTTGAGGGTCTGAAGGGGGCGCTAGAGGTACCAGCTCCCAGAGGCTGCTGCTCACTTTAGAGTGCTGACCGGTTAAGAGAACTTTGGTTGCTTTTAGTCACGTTTTTAGTCACTCTAATGTCACTTTTAGTTGCGTTTTGTTGCTTTAAGTCACATTTTTGTTTCTTTTATTTGCATTTTTGTCACTTTAAGTCATGTTTTATTGCTTTTAATTGCATTTTTTGTCACTTTAAGTTTAGTTTTTGCCACTTTTAGTCAAATCCTTCTGTATGTTCTGTCAAAAATCTTAAGCCCCAGTTTGATGTAGGAGCTATTTTAAAGCTGCATTTTAAGAAAAAGGCCTTTGAAGTTACAATGTCCCAGAGAAATCTATGAATGAAGTGGATTAAATTAAATAATAAAACATGTTTAGGAGCAGATTGAACAAGTTTGTTGTTTCCACATGAAAGTCTATGTAGGGCTGTAGGGCAATTTCCTTGGGGCAGATCATGATTTAGATTTTATCACGATTCGTTTTCACTTTGCTTATTTTTGTTTCTTTAATAGAGCTGCACGATTTGGGAAAAATATCTAATTGGGATTTTTCTGACCAGTGCAATTGTGATTAGATTGTGATTAATGTTTTAATAATAGGATTCCGTTTTGTAACTTTTAGTCGCATTTTGTCACATTCATTGTTTGTCACATTTAAGCACGTCTTTGTCATTTTTAGTTGTGTTTTTGTCACTTTTAGTTGCGTTTTGTTGCATTGAGTCTCGTTTGTTGTTTGTTGGCGTGTTTTCGGCGCATTTTAACATATTTTTATTGCTTTTGGTCACACTTTTGTAATTTGTTTCAGAACATGTTTGTACAAATCCAAACTACAGTGTGAGCAGTTTTTATTCAAATCAAAGCCAGATATTTTGTTGTTTGTGGAAGAAATTATTGCACTTTAAAAACTGCAGTCTTCGCGATTTGCGAATTACATCCATTAAAATTGTGTTTTTGTGTGGATTTGGTTTAATTGTGCAGCTCTAGCCTTTAAGAGGTAAATAAAGTCATCTGCTCAGAGGCTTCAGAGGCTAAACAACAGGAGAAAAAGTGTGTTTGAACAGACAGCTGCATTAAAGACACAAACAGTCAATCACCAGAACAACATTTCACAAAAACAGCAGATTGTCACAGGGACCAGCTCATGATTCGCCAATTTGTTGAGAGAGAAAACTGACCTAAAAACAAACGTGTTGCCTGCTGTGTCTCGCTTTAATCTACATTGAGCTATTTTAAAAACACAATTCTTTTAGCGGAGAGGCAAGATTCAGGGAATACTTGTACAGTCTGCGTCTTTTCCCCTGATACTACAAACACTTTACAACAGAACGCTCTCGTCTCCGTGTCTCGGTGCCAACAGCGCAGCCTCATCAGCAGAAAGTCCCAGTCTAAAATAAGACCTTAAACGCAGCGCTCCCTCAGAACAAACGCTAAAACACCAGCGAATCAAACCACAAAACACCGCAAAAGCTATAAAATCAATGCCGGGGAAGTGCTGACCAACCACAAGACTTTACAAGAAAAGACAATAAAATCTAGAGAGAGGGTGGTTTCAGTGTGATCAATGGACTTTATTAACTGGCTGTGTTTGGCTGTCGGTGGAAGAGCTGCACAATTATGACTTTATCTGACCAGTTTTGATTAGATTTACAAATTATGTTCTACTAATAATAATAATTCTGTTCAAAGTTCACATTTTAAGCACAAACTAATAAAAGAATCACGTGTTTCTGTCACTTTTAGTCAATTTGTCGTTGGTTTTAGCCACGTGTTTGTTGCGTTTTTGTTGCTTCTAGTCACGTTTTCGTTGTAAATTATGTAATAATAATAATAATTCTGTTCAAAGTTCACATTTTAAACACAAACTAATAAAAGAATCACATGTTTCTGTCACTTTTAGTCACGTTTTTGTCGCTTTTAGCCATGTGTTTGTCACTTTAGTCGCGTTTTTCATGCTTCTAGTCATGTTTCTGTCACTCTGATCCGTCTTTTTCACTTGGTCACATTTCTCTCACCGTTTTCGTCACTTTAAGATACGTTTAGATCAATATTAGTCACGTTTCTGTTGCTTTTAGCCACGTGTTTGTTGTTTTAATCACATTTTCGTTGCTTCTAGTCATTCTAAAGATGCCTTTTTTCACTTGGTCGCGTTTCTATTACGTATTATTCATTCATGTTTTTGACACTTTTCTTCACATTTCTGTCACTTTAAATCGTGTTTTTGTCGCTTTAAGTCATGTTTTTGATGGATTTAGTTAGGTTTTTTCCGCTTTTAGTCGTGTTTTGGTGCATTTCCCCACGTTTTTTTTTCTTTCAGTCGTGTTTTTGACGCTTGAAGTTGCTTTTTGTTGTGATTTAGTTGCTTTTGTTTGCTTTAAGTTTTGTTAAACTTTGAGTTTTTAGTTGCTGTTAGTTGTGTTCTTGTTGCTTTTTGAGATGCTTTTTAGGTGCTTTAAGTATTAATGGTTTTAAAGCTGGCAGAGACACAGAAGAGTCACTCACGGTTCTTTCTGTAGAGCAGGATCTCGAAGCAGTCGGACTCGTAATTATCGAACGCCTCTCGCACTTTGTCAATGGTCTTTTTGTCGGTGAGGTCTCCGTACATGAAGCTGAGGACAGAAAATACACACAGGTTACGCTATTGTGTACGTCAATGTTCTTTACCTAGTTTAGTCCCGGTTTAGCCCTGGTTTAGTCCCGGTTTAGTCCTTGTTTAGTCTTGGTTTAGTCCTGGTTTAGTTCTCCTTCAGTCCTGGTTTAGTCTTTGTTTAGCCCTGGTTTAGTCTTGATTTAGTCCTGGTTTAGTTCTCCTTCAGTCCTGGTTTAGTACCGCTTTAGTCATGGTTTAGTCCAGCTTTGGTCCTGGTTTAGTCATGGTTTAGTCCAGCTTTGGTCCTGGTTTAGTCCCGACTTAGTTCTGGTTTAGTCCTGCTTTAGTCCAGCTTTAGTCCTGGTTTAGTCCTCCTTCAGTTCTGGTTTACTCCTGGTTTAGCCCTGATTTAGACCTGGTTTAGTCCCGACTTAGTTCCGGTTTAGTCCTGGTTTAGTCCTGGATTTAGTCCTGGTTTAGTTATGGTTTAATCCTGTTTTAATCCTGCTTTAGTCCTGGTTTAGTCCAAATTTGCAACAAATGTATTTAGATTTCCTGATGAATGTAGATTGCATCATCTGAAATAGGCTCCTCCCACAGATCAATCAACTATTGGCCCAAACCAGGTCCCACCAAGTCCCACCAGGTCCTACAAGTCTCCATCTAGACCTGGCCGGGTTCAAGGAGCAGAGGAAACTCACAGCTCTAACGGGATGCTGGAGTCACACAGAGATTGTGCCTCCGGACTCGTCTCAGAGTAATGTGTTTTTAATGGAGCCATTTAAAGCAGAACTCATAAAACTGTCTCAGAAACAGCCCCAAGAATCTCACAACATTATACGGGTTTTATTTAAGTTTTGGGGAAAGTTTGCAGCAAAATGTGGTTAATTTTACATATGACAGACTCACAGTAAGAGTACAACGAGCTCTGAATAAACGGTTTGAATCAACACCAAGAGTCTTGGTTTAGTCCTGGTTTGGTCCTGGTTTGGTCCTGGTTTGGTCCTGGTTTGGTGCTGGTTTAGTCCTGGTTTAGTCCTGGTTTAGTCCTGGTTTGGTCCTGGTTTTGTTCTAAACTCCTGTTTATATCCTGGTTGAGTAATGACTTTGTACCGTTTTAGTCCTGGTTTTGTTCTGGTTTAGTCCTGTTTTAGTCTTGGTTTAGTCCTAGTTTAATCCTGATTCAGTCCTGGTTTAGACTTGGTTTGGTGCTGGTTTAGTCTGGTTTTGATCCTGTTTTAATCATGGTTAAATCTTGCAGTACTGGTTTAGCCCTGCATTAGACCTGGTTTAGTCCTGGTTTGGTCCTGGTTTGATCCTGTTTTAGTCCTGGTTTAATGCTAGTTTAGACCTGGTTTAGACCTGCTTTCGGTTCTGGTTTAGTCCCAGTTTAGTCCTGTTTTAGTCCAAATTCAGCCCTTCTTTGGTTCTGGTTTAGATTTGTTTTAGTCCTTGTTTGATCCTGGTTTAGACCTGGTTTAGTCCTGATTGGATCCTGATTTACTCCAGGCTTAGATCTGTTTTAGTCCTGGTTTGATCCTGGTTTAGTCTTGATTTAGTCCTGGTTTGATCCTGCTTTAGTCCCAGTTTAGATCTGTTTTAGGGACCTGGTTTTGTCCTGATTGGGTCCTGCTTTAGACCTGGTTTAGACCTGTTTTAGCCCTGGTTTGATCCTGTTGTAGACATGGTTTAGTCCTGATTCAGTCCTGGTTCAGTCCTGGTTTTGTCCTTGTTCAGTCCTGGTTCAGTCCTGGTTCAGTCCTGGTTTAGTCCTTGTTCCTGTTAGTTTGTTGCAGCTGCAGTTCCGGTGTGTTACCTGCAGGTGGAGCTCTTCTGCATGACCTCCGCTCGGTGAAACCCGGACAGTTTACAGAATCCATCGTTGCTGTAGACGACGGGCCACTCCACGATCTGAGCGTTCCCCAGAAGGAAGCTCGTCTCTGCCACAAAACAAGACACACAAACGCAAAATAAATAAACTAATAAAGCTAATAAAGAGGCACTGCGCAACTTTTGTGGTGGACGTTCTGAAATTGCGAACAGAACATTCTCAACTGTGATTTATGAGAGACACGTGCGGCTGGGTCCATGTTTACTGACTTTTCATTGGTTAAACAGCGCCAGCGGTGGAAGAAGTGCTCAGTTTTGTTACTCAAGTAAAAGTACACAGACGTGTGCCAAAAATAACTCAAGTAAAAGTAAAAATATCATGTTAAAAAAATCTACTCAAGTAAACGTGTTGAAATGTACTTTAAGAATTTTAAAAAAGTAAAAGTATCTCAGATGCAGATTATGAGACCAGTTTAAGCGTTAAATGTCGTACTTTTGGTAAAGAAATGTGAAAGAATTGTGCTTAATTTTGGTCTACGAAGGTGAATTCAAATTAATTTCTTAATTTTTGTAGAGACTTTTTATGTGTATATTTCTGCTGAGCTTGAACTCAAAACCTTCAGGCAGAACATCACCATAGACGAGCTAAACATAACCCTCAAACAGAATGAAAAGTACTTTCTACTTTTTCAGTCCAGTTAAAAATGTAGTGGAGTAAAAAGTACAGATACTTGCACTCAAATGTAGTGAAAGTAAAAAGTATCCACTGTAAAAACGACTTAAGTAAAGCACAGACGCCTTAAAACTTCACTTAAGTCCAGTACTTTTACTTTTGTACTTCGTTACTTTCCACCACTGAACAGCGTCATGTGATCGACCAAAACGGAAAGTTGCGGCGCTAGCGGTGATGCTAATGCTCAAGATTTTCTCAAACTAAGGCAGAACTAAACAACTTCAGCGACAGAGCTCCCCCTGCAGGTCGCTTGTGAAAACACACTGCCAATAAAGATGCAAATGCCATTTTTTCTTTTTTCCTTCCTCTTTATTGAAATAAGGAAGTCCAATCGCATACAAAAACATTTCTCGTTGCCAAATATAAATAAATTTGCCTTGGCATAAAAAAAGACACATATTCAAACCCGCCTGGGCCTCCTCTGTCGACGTAACACCATCTGCCAGAAATCTCGGTGTATTCTTTGATTCCAATCTCACTTTCCAAACACATGTTAAAACCCTGCTCAGTCGTGCTTCCTCCACCCACACACCACACCACAAAATCAAATGCATCCTTACCCCCCGATCTTCGTAAAGTTGTCAATGCTCTAATTTTCTCCAGACTTCTCTCCTCTCCGGTGTTGACAACAAAACCGGCTCAGAACGCAGCAGCTGGACATCTCGCTGGTTTTAACAGACGAGAGCACATCCCTCAGGTTTCAGCCGCCCTGCGCTGGCTCCCTGTGCGTTTTGGAATTGATTTTAAGATTTTACGGATCACGTTAAAGCTCGTTTAGGTCTAACACCAAGCTACAGCTGAACTTTTAACTCCTCACGAGCCCCGCAGCCTCAGGTCCTCAGCAGGTCCTGTAGCTGTTCCAAAGTCGAGGCGCCGGACGAAAGGTGATGTGGCCTTTTCGGTCTGGGCCCCTCGGCTTTGAACCACCTGCCTGAGGAGCTAAGGCTTGCACCATCAGTATTATCCTTTAACGCACTTCTTAAAACTCTGTGTGAGAGTGTCTAGTTCGATACTTCGATAACACGCAGGGCTCTCCAAAATAGTTGATCATTGTTGACATAAACCTGGATGAATAAAGTGACTAAAAACTTTCAACTGGTTCAAACTGTAATGAGAAGATTATTAACACTGGACTGTTATTTCACCGAGGGACAGATTTTTCTGATGGTTTTGTCCAAAAACGTCCAACACTTTTAAAAAAACAAAAAAAGTGTAATACAAAAGACTTACACAACATTTGCAGAACTGAACGAGGACTAAACCAGGACTAAAGCGCTGCTAAACCAGAACTAATCAAGGACTAGACCAGGTCTAAACCAGGACGAAACAAGATCTAAACTAGAACTAGACCAGGTCTGAATCAGAACCAAACCGAGACTAAACAAGGTCTGAACCGGGACTAAACCAGTACTAAACCAGATCTAAACCCAATCTAAACCAGGATTAAGCCAAGTCTAAAACAGGAGTAAACCGGGTCCAAGCCAGGACTAAACCAGGTCTAAACCAGGTCTGAACAAGGACTAAAGCACTGCTAAACCAGGACTAATCAAGGACTAGACCAGGTCTAAACCAGGTGTAAACAAGATCTAAACTAGGACTAAACCAGGTCTACACCAGAACCAAACCGGGACTAAACCAGGTCTAAACCAGATCTAAACTAGGACTAAACACAGTCTAAACCAGGACTAAACCCATTCTGATGAAACCAGGTCTACAATAGGAGTAAGCCAGGTCCAAACCAGGACTAAACCAAGACTAAACCAATTCTGAACCAGGATTAAATGAGGACAAAATCAGGACCAAAAGCAGGACTAAAGCAAGACTAAGACTGGACTAAACCAGGACTAAACCAATAAAAAGAAATAATATATTTCCCATATTTTGGAGGATGGGCTGAGGGCCAGATCATAACTCTTGGAGGGCCTGATTTGGATGTTGAACAACCCTGTACTAGAAGAAAAGAGCACATTACGCCGGTGCTAGAGTCTCTTCACTGGCTTCTGTTGAGTTTAGAATCAAATATAAATCCTCCTTTTGACAAATAAACCTATAAATGACAAATGAATATGACATCTCATCCAAACGGAACACTTTGCTCTCAAAATGCCAGACTATCGTTGGTCCTGGAGTCTGTAAAAGCACAGCAGGAGGTCAAGCGTTTATACCGAGCTCCTGTTTTATGGAACCAGCTCCTGTTCATGTTAAAGTCTACATGACGGTTCTCAAAATGTTTTAATTATGACTTAGTTTGGTGGGAAGGCACTTGTGGCAATTATTTATTACAGTTTTGCATCTGTGAAGTTGCAGTTTGTGAAGAAATTTGAAAAACAGAAGTTTCAAATTACAGGTTTTATGTAGACCCCAGGATGAATAGTTATTGCTGCGTCAATAACTAATGAGGATCCTAAACAAATAAAATAAATAAAAATAGGAAGGGATTGAGTTCTAAAATGGAATCCCTCTGTGATGTCATCAAAAAGCGACGTGCCATGAAAAATACAAATACAATTTACACACAACTGACGCAAATTTTTGATACTTTAAAGTGTCATTCACCTAAATAAAGTTGTTATTGGGTGTCATTATTTGTAAAAGCATAACTGTCAAAAACTGTCAAACTGGTAAAAAAAAAAAAGATAAATGGGTTAAATGTTTAGTAAAATCTTAAATATAATCATGTTCACTACATTTGAGTGAAAAGTGTCATCAAACCTGTCACACAGACTTTAAAGAGGTTGAAGATGTATATTTGATAAACTGGAGTTGACCAAAGCTGTATTGATCTGTTTTCTTGTGTCAAACGAAGAAAAGACAGAGAGAGAAGCGTCAGAGCCACTTAACACAGAACTCTGTCAGACACTGAGGATACAGTCAGAGCTTTTATATTTATACACCGACTGGAAATGGAATCAATGCAGCTTAATGTGCAGTCGTTAAAGGGCCACTGACGGAGAAAAGCAGAGTCGGTTCAGTCTTTATTTGACGCAGAGGTTTTTAGATTTGTGTAAATATACAGTACATAGTTTTATGAAAGTAATATTTGCAGTAGTAACGGTAATAGTAACAATATAAGTATATGGAAGTAATTCTAGTAATTTATTAAAATGAAATACAAAGTGGTGGCAAAGTTAGCTATTTAGCCTCACAGCAAGAAGGTCCCTATAGGCATTTATTTATTGTTTTCGCCACTATTGTTTTTAGATTATCTATTCACTCTTATCATTATTTTACTTTATTTCCTGTTTTGTATTTTATTATTACGGTTGGGAGCCATGAGCAAGTGTATTTGATGTTTTGTGTGCAGCACTTCTCAGTTTGTAAAATGCGCTACATAAAAAAAGTGGATTGGATAAATTATTGCTGTTTGATGTGACTGTTGTCCTGGGATACTGATATTATCGCAATATTTGAATATACTTTTTTCCCATTATGTTAAGGGACAAATATAATGCAAAATTGAAAACTTTTTTGAGCTTTTAATCCTGTTCTAACAATGATTATCAAAAATACACCTGGAATTACATTTAGCTTCATTCATGATAGTTTAATGAGTCCTGGTTAGAAAATGATTTCCCTCCCACCGTCAGAAACACTCCATCTTCTGAAGAATCTTCTGCTCGGTTTTAAATCATACAAATCATAAATCCTCTTCAGACTCGTTTTGAGCATTTCTGTCTCTAATCATGATCATTACAACTGCGTCAACAAGACCGAACACGGCAAGCATAACAAGCAATGTGTATTTAAAATATGTGTAATTCCCTCCACAGCCAGTAGATGGAGCCACAGCTAATTTATTTTAGCATCTCCCAAGGCTAAGAATAAAGTTATATATATACAATAACAAAATATTTTATAAGATTTGTCCTTTAAAACACCAGTGTTCAAATCTTTTCAAAATAAAAACAAAACCAAGACTAAACCAGGGCAAATTTAGACTTTCACCGTTTTCATTTTAAAAACAGTACATTTCAGTCAAATTGAGGACCCTGGTGTTATTGCTGCTTGTTACAGGGAAATGTCACTATGAAGAGGCAGGGCTTATCACTATGAAGAGGCGGGGTTCATCACTATGAAAGGGTGGGGTTTATCACTATGAAGAGGCGGGGTTCATCACTATGAAGGGGTGGGGTTTATCACTATGAAGAGGCGGGGTTCATCACTATGAAAGGGTGGGGTTTATCACTATGAAGAGGCGGGTTCATCACTATGAAGGGGTGGGGTTTATCACTATGAAGAGGCGGGGTTCATCACTATGAAAGGGTGGGGGTTTATCACTATGAAGAGGCGGGGTTCATCACTATGAAGGGGTGGGGTTTATCACTATGAAGAGGCGGGGTTCATCACTATGAAAGGGTGGGGTTTATCACTATGAAGAGGCGGGGTTCATCACTATGAAGGGGTGGGGTTTATCACTATGAAGAGGCGGGGTTCATCACTATGAAAGGGTGGGGTTTATCACTATGAAGAGGCGGGGTTCATCACTATGAAGGGGTGGGGTTTATCACTATGAAGATGCGGGGTTCATCACTATGAAAGGGTGGGGTTTATCACTATGAAGAGGCGGGGTTCATCACTATGAAGGGGTGGGGTTTATCACTATGAAGAGGCGGGGTTCATCACTATGAAGGGGTGGGGTTTATCACTATGAAGAGGTGGGGCTTATCATTATGAAGTTCTGCCGTTTGGAACAGGAAGTAAATGAAACCGTTTCTTTTATTAAGCTGTTTTAGATCAAAATTGAACTTTATGGTGAACAAAACGTAGCAATGATCTACGTTTGTTGTCATTCTAAACCAGAAAAAGCATAATACAGTACGTCTCCTTTATATAATCTGAAAGTGAAGTAAATCTGTCGCAGTGGATGTGTCTGATGAAAACAGGGATTTTCAGAGCACAATGGCGTCTTGTCCGCAGAAGAATAAAGATCACTCCAACAGGCACGAATCACTCCAACTTAACGAGAGAAAATGAGAAGGCAGTTAAAGCTCTAAAATGTTGATTTAGCAGAACATGTCTCCTTTAAATATAATAAAGTTGAATTTTGATCTTTCTTACAATTGAATATGGAGCTTGAGCATTGTGGCTTATTTTTGAAGTGACTGACAGAAATGAGTTTACGCAACTGAACCTGACTGTAATGAGTCAAGCCTCTCATTAATTAAGTGACAAATGTGTTTCTACTTTAGTTTGGGTTTAATTTGGGGAAAGATTCAACCATCGCCTCATCACAATACTAAATCTTTATTTAGATTGTGACTTGGCGATTGTATGATCTGTTAATTAAGCCAGCGAGAGTAGTTTTAAAAGAAAAATGATCAGAAAAGCCTTATCGATTGTTAAATAAAATCATTAATCAAAGTTAAACCAATGCTTTTCAGAATTTATTACATTGATGTGAGTGAGTTTGTACAAAAAACTTCACATTAGCCAAGAATACAACATGTCTTCACTATTTTATCAACATTACGTTGTTTTGATTACCAATAACAGTAAATGTTACAGCTGTGGGGTTTTACAATAAAGTGTATTTCTCACAAACATCTCCAGAGACACTTTTTGATGATATAAAACGGCGGAAAGTGAGTGCAGATTTTGCTGATTTAGGGCCCAATCTACGCAATGTAAACTCACAGTCTTGATACGGAACGGTCACAAATGTTTAATCTGGTTTGTTTTTAAGGTGTTTTGTTATTTACAGCTTCCTTTTATGACAAAGATAAATCCCAAAAGCTAAATATCAGGCTTGTTGTGATACACTGCCATTTCTTGTGGCCGTAAACAGCCAATTTGGTCACAAGAGCTCTGATATTTTTTGTAATTTATGGTTAATTGAGAGGTTTGAGTTCAACTTTTAGTGCAATACTTGAACTTCACATTTAAAAGCACGTTTAAGCACTTTTCTGATGGACTGCAAAATTTCATTTATTTTTATTTAAATGAAAGAAATTATATTCATTTTTGTCGATGTAGATGAAGCAGCAGCAGCAGCAGTGACGTGTAATGAGGGAATAAGAAGAATTGGAAATCTATCGACAAAGTAAATTGGCAGCAGTGGTTTAAACTCAATGGGCGTCTAACCATTAAATGAAGAAGGCAGCAAAGCATTGTGGGATTTGCGGTGTGCGGGGGTCAGACTGTTAAAGGAAACGGCAGATTCAGACCATTATCTAATGACTCTCCTCGGAGTAAATCTACGCTGGAAGGAAACGCTGACACAGACCGGGGCAGTTTCCTCCTTTCCCCTTTCATCTGCTGCCAATTACAGACACAGCTGAGCCAAAATGGCCGCCCGTGGGTTTAAAGCAGGGTTAGAGAGACAGGAGGAGAAAAGGGTGAGGTTTTTTTTAAAGAAAGGGGCAGCTCTGGTTCAGGTATTTCTGTGGTTAGGTCAATAGCAGATGTTCTTTCTTTAGACACTACAGACACAACTCCCTTTTGCATCTTGTGTCCAATTTATGGGACACTGAGCTCAATGATCCCACCCACTTCAAAGGTCACTGCGGTCCTGGAAGTACATTTATTTCATTAACTGTGGCCACTGGAGGCAAAATGAAGTAGACCTGTGGCAGGCGGAGCGGACCCCAGAATAAAAAAAATCAAACTCCATCTTGGTTTTGGGTCAGAGGAGCCGCTTACAATACAATGCTGAAAAAGCCATCATTGAAGGCTCTATGCGACTATTAATAATATTAAGTCCAAAATCGTGAATTCATATTGATATTTGTGTGTTTTTATGACCAATTTAAGTTAAAGGTGGAGCCACGGTGAGCTGCTGCGTTCAAGGGAGAGTCGTACAGAATCTTCTCTGGTTAATTACAAAAGCTGTGTGTGATTCTTTTCCTCTCACTATTAAATCCCAAAACAAGTGACAAAGTTCCACTTTACAAGACAACTTCAGTGTCTATTGTTTAGTAACATGATGTAGTCTAATAATGTGTCTTAACACATTCACACGGTTTCTGTAATTAACCAGTGAAGATTCAGTTCCACTCTCCCTTGAACACAGCAGCCCCCTGCGGCTCAACCGTTTAAATGTGTCACAAAAACACACAAATATGGATATAAATTCACGATTCCAAACATAATATTTTTCATATTCACATCGAGCCTGGAATGAATGAATCCTCCTACCACAGACTCTAATACAGTTTCACTGATTAGCTCGAATTATATCTACAAAAATATAATGCAGCACTTCTGTTTTTGCTCCCATTTTTCATGCGCTGAACTCAAACGTAGATTGCTGAGATAATCCCTCCCACCTCACAGGCGCGGCACATCAAGATGCTGATTAGACAGCATGAATATCATACAGGTGTCCCTTAGACCAGCCAAACAAAAGGACTCTGAAATGTTCAGTTTGATCACACACACGTGCCTTTGAGCTGCAGTCGGTGTGACGCAGAATGTCCACCAGAGCTCTCTGCCATAAACCGTCTCCAAAGGAGTTTCAGAGAATCTGGTAGAACATCCACCCGACCTCACAACCTCAGACCTCGTGTGACCAGGACCTCCACACCAGCTTCATCTCCATCGTCTGAGACCAGCCACAGCTGCAACAACCGCTTTAACCAAAGACCAACTTTAACCAAAGACAAACTTTAACCAAAGACAAACCGTCCTCTTCAGGGTCTGACTGGAGCTCAGTCCTGACGGCTCAAATGCTCGATGAATCCCAGCTTTCAGCGACGCACAACCAGCAAAGAGTGGAATAAACGTCAGAATAATACAGAAAGGACACTTTACACTTAAACTAGAGCTGAGGCCAGAAGAAACACTGCGTGGTTTACACCCTCCTCCTCTTTCCTCCACCTACTCTTTCTCTTTTCTCCTCTATCGTCCTCTTTTCTTCTCCATTTTCCTCCTTTCTCTTCCTTCTCTTTTCTCCTCCATCTCCTTCTCTTTTCTCCTCCTACTTATTCTCTTTTCTAGTTCTCTTTTCTCCTCCTTCTCCTCTTTCTCCTCTCTCCTCCTCCTTTCTCCCCCTCTTCTTTCCCCCTCCTCCTTCTCTTTTCTCCTCCTCCTCTATCCTGCTCTTTTCTTCTCCATTTTCCTCCTTTCTCTTCCTTCTCTTTTCTCCTCCATCTCCTTCTCTTTTCTCCTCCTACTTATTCTCTTTTCTAGTTCTCTTTTCTCCTCCTTCTCCTCTTTTCTCCTCCTCCTTTCTCCCCCTCTTCTTTCCCCCTCCTCCTTCTCTTTTCTCCTCCTCCTCTATCCTGCTCTTTTCTTCTCCATTTTCCTCCTTTCTCTTCCTTCTCTTTTCTCCTCCGTCTCCTTCTCTTTTCTCCTCCTCCTCTTTCCCCCTCCTACTATTTTCTCCTCCTTCTCTTTTCTCCTTCTCCTCCTTATTTCTCCTTCTCCTACTTTTCTCTTCTTTCCTTTTCTTCTTTCTCATCCTCTTTTCTCCTCCTCCTCCTCTTTTCTGTTCCTCCGTCTCATGTAAATGATCCAGATGACACAGTTTTCCTCTGATAAAATCCATAGGAAAAACATCCAACGTTCCATCTGAGTAAATCCAGAATGATTTAGCATCATTTGTAGCGCACATTAGACTGTTTTGGTCAGACGAGTCGCTTTTACTTTTTTTTTTTTTTTTTAATTCTGAGGTAAGTTTGAAATCACACTATGTTATGCTTCACTTTTTCCTTCGTTCAGGGATATGGAATGTTTCACGATACAGACTAAAAGCATGATCAAACACAGCAGGAGTCAAACCCACAACCTCAGAGCGAGAGCACACAGGCTAACCACTCTGCCACTCACATTGTATTTACAGTTTGACTAAAGCATGACTCGGCACATTTGGAGTTCAGTTTTGTCTCTGAGCATGAGTCAGAACAAAAGTAAATGAGAGAAAACACCGACAAAACACTAAAGAGAGAGGACTAAACCAGAGCTAAACCAGGGCTAAACAAGGACAAAACCAGGACTAAACCAGACCAAAACCAGGGCTAAACCAGAACTAAACCAGGGCTAAACCAGAACAAAACCAGAACAAAACCAGGACTAAACCAGACCAAAACCAGACCAAAACCAGACCAAAACCAGGGCTAAACCAGACCAAAACCAGGGCTAAACCAGACCAAAACCAGACCAAAACCAGACCAAAACCAGGACTAAACCAGGGCTAAACCAGACCAAAACCAGGGCTAAACCAGAACTAAACCAGGACTAAACCAGAACTAAACCAGGGCTAAACCAGAACTAAACCAGACCAAAACCAGGGCTAAACCAGAACTAAACCAGGGCTAAACCAGAACTAAACCAGGGCTAAACCAGAACTAAACCAGGACTAAACAAGGACTAAACCAGACCAAAACCAGGGCTAAACCAGAACTAAACCAGGGCTAAACCAGAACTAAACCAGGGCTAAACCAGAACTAAACCAGGGCTAAACCAGAACAAAACCAGGACTAAACCAGAATAAACCAGGGCTAAACCAGAACAAAACCAGGACTAAACCAGAACAAAACCAGGGCTAAACCAAGACTAAACAGGGTTAAACTGGGACTAATCCAGGGCTACAACAGGACTAAACTGGGACTGAACCAGGGAGATAAACCAAGACTAAAATAGGACAAAAACAGGACTGAATCACGGCTAAACCAGGACTTAAAACAGGTCTTAAGACTGCTCCTTTGCAAACCATAGAACTTAAAAATTAAATTAATTAGTTTTCTTTCTACAGGTGTCGATGTTTCAGACCAAAATTTTATCATTATCTGATTTCTGGCGTTCCCAGATTATGTAAATGTGAACAGTCATCAGACGTGAGTGATCTGATTTATTTCTGATTGTGCAGGTTCTGACAAGGAAAGAACAAAGTAATGTGGCAAAGACAAAAAAATGAAAGAGAAAATGTTAACGATTGAAAGAGTTATTTTAAAATTCCTTGTATTTTGTCTTACATATAACTTTGACACCCGATTTTTTAAAATCTGTTTTAGAACTCTGAACCATGAACCGAAGCGTCACAAACAGCAGGTTTTCCTGTGGCTCTGACAGACGGCTGTACATTTGGTCCAGGGTCTTTGGTCCAATTAGGACCAGGTCCAGTCCGTCCTGAGGTTTGCCCCGAGGATCCAGACCAGAGCCGCGGGCGAGTGTCAATAAACTGTCCCCGTGTCAGACGCTGCACGAGTTCTCATTAAACCCACAAATCACCAGATTATTTCTAACAGTGGCGTTATTATATTCCCCTGAGCGGTTTAAACACCACGTCAGACTGTTTGTGCATATTCACGTGAAACATTTAATCCATAAACAAAGCACTAAGCTGGACCATCAGCTCCTCATCAGAGGATGTACCTCCTGCAGCAGCTGAGGAACGCCAGACTGCAGCAGACGATGGTGCAGCTCCACACGGCCATCATGGAGTCCATCCTCACCTCCTCCATCACCGTGTGGTAACGAGGCACTGGCAATGGCAATAAAGCCTTGATTCTGAAGTTTTGAAACGCTATAAAAATGTCTTCAAAATGAATAAAATTTGACTAACAAAATATTTCACAAGGGAAGTTACTTTGAGAATGTAATTACACTCATTTAATAAATTCCATTAATGTCTCAAAGAAAGTATCGCAGTTCCATTTGTAATATTTGATCATATATTTGCTTAAACAGAGATAAACAACAAATATGTATGTTTAAATAGGCTCAAACGCTTATCATTAACAATAGAAATGTGTGACGCTGCCACGAGCTGCTGAGCTCTGCATTTGAAGAGTTTCCAGCAGAAGTCTATAGGATTTTCACTTACAGCACGTTTTATTCCATAGATGTAACTTTATAACTTAATTGTCTGTATCTGCAGGTGACAGGGGCTCAGGGGAACAATACAGCATCCTCCAAAACACTGCTGTGTCACAAGTAACTGAGTATTTTGTTATTAACAAATTAAATTACAAATTAATTACAAGTATTTCTTACTTGAAACTGTAATTGCAGTTACGAGGTATTAGTAACCAAGTTACCCCCAACACTCACAAGAAAACATGGGGAAATAAAATGAATGTCTTGATGTTTTTGCAGTTTCTATCTATCTATCTAAAATTAATCACAAAAGTGCAGAAATATTGTTGTATAGGTTTACATTTTTTCTATTTTCACTATTAATCAGCACTTTTGGCTGCCTTTTTTATTTAAATTAACAACTGTAATATTATCAATGATCACCCTCCTCCAACCAGTGATACAAGAAACGTTTTTCATAAACTTAAGGTTAAGGAGTAAACATTTGATCTGGCTTCAATAACCAGGTTTAAATCACAACTAATTTAAAATATTGATAATAAATGAACTATTCTGGATCAGATAAATATAACTATAATAAACTATAATAAAATGGGCTGACTGACCACCCGCTAGTGTTTGATTCCGCCACTGAATCAAACATGTAAAACAACATGTGTAAAATGACCTGAGACTTTTCATTATGGACAAGAATACAATCATTAAATCAGGAGTAAGATTTTTAATTGTTTTGACTAAAGAAATGTCTAAACGATTACGCAATTCATCTAAAGGTTAAATCATTATTACTGTCTGCAATCTCAATCGTTTTGTGTGTACGACTCTGCAAAACCAATATTTCTAAAGGTTCAGTCACTAAAACTGTCATTAATCTGCTCTAGTGAAGTTCAGTTCATTGTCGCGAAGTTAAATCAGTAAATCGTCCAAATATAGATCACTGCAGGATTAAAAGAAAAGGCAGAAATAAGAAGGATTCTCCAAAAAGACATCTCTAAACTTTTCAAGCGCAGACGATTATGCATCCAAACCAAACCTGTTGTAGTCTTCAAAGATGAACGCTTTTTATCCAAGTCAAGAGGAGAATAATCCAGTAAAATTACTCTTCAAATTTCTCTCCAAATAAACTGCTAAATCCGTGTGAAATCTCGTGCGTAAAACCCGCTTCTCCGGCGGTAAATCCCGTTAAACTCCGTTGGTTCAGCATGTCCGGACACTCACCGCTGGAGCGCCTCACGATGTTCTCCAGGAAGGTGTTCTGAGGCGCCACCAGCCCGCGTTTCCCGCCGGGCATCGTGCTTCTGTGGCCGGCTGCTGAGGCTGAGGCTGCGCGCTGTGCGGAGACCAAGAGCGCATGGTACCGTGCGCTCCAGCGGCTACGCGACGCACTGAGGGGCGAGGAGAGAGGCACAAGGAGAGGATGGAGAGGCACGAGGAGAGAGAGGGGAGAGAGAGGCACGAGAAGAGAGAGGGGAGAGAGAGGGGAGAGAGAAGCGCGAGGAGAGGATGGAGAGGCGCGAGGAGAGAGAGGGGAGAGAGAGGCGCGAGGAGAGGATGGAGAAGCACGAGGAGAGAGAGGGGAGAGAGGCGCGAGGAGAGGATGGAGAAGCACGAGGAGAGAGAGGGGAGAGAGAAGCACGAGAAGAGAGAGGGGAGAGAGAGGGGAGAGAGAAGCGTGAGGAGAGGATGGAGAGGCGCGAGGAGAGAGGCATGAGGAGAGAGAGGGGAGAGGAGAGAGAGAGGGGGGAGAGAGAATCGCGAGGAAAGAGGCGCGAGGAGAGAGAAGGGAGAGTGGGGCGAGGAGAGAGGCGCGAGGAGAGGATGGAGAGGCACGAGGAGAGAGAGTAAGGGGAGAGAGAGAGGGAGGCACAAGGAGAGAGAGAGAGGGGGAGGGGAGAGGAGAGGGGGGCAAGGAGAGAGGCGCGAGGAGAGAGAGAGGAGAGAGGCGCGAGGAGAGAATGGAGAGGCACGAGGAGAGAGAGGGGAGAGAGAGAGAGAGGAGAGAGGGGCGAAGAGAGATGGAAGGAAGAGAGAGAGGAGAGAGAGAGAGAGAGAGAGGGGAGAAAAGAGAGAGCGAGGGAGAGAGAGGCACGAGGAGAGAGAGAGAGATGGGAGAGAGAGGGGAGAGGCACGAGGAGAGAGGCGCGAGGAGAGAGGGGAGAGAGAGAGGCACGAGAAGAGAGAGGGGAGAGAGAGGGGAGAGAGAAGCGCGAGGAGAGGATGGAGAGGCACGAGGAGAGAGAGGGGAGAGAGAGGCGAGGAGAGAGGATGGAGAAGCACGAGGAGAGAGAGAGGGAGAGAGAGAGGCGCGAGGAGAGGATGGAGAAGCACGAGGAGAGAGAGGGGAGAGAGAAGCACGAGAAGAGAGAGGGGAGAGAGAGGGGAGAGAGAAGCGTGAGGAGAGAGGATGGAGAGGCGCGAGGAGAGAGGCATGAGGAGAGAGAGGGGAGAGGAGAGAGAGAGGGGGGAGAGAGAATCGCGAGGAAAGAGGCGCGAGGAGAGAGAAGGGAGAGAGGGGCGAGGAGAGAGGCGCGAGGAGAGGATGGAGAGGCACGAGGAGAGAGAGTAAGGGGAGAGAGAGAGGGAGGCACAAGGAGAGAGAGAGAGGGGGAGGGGAGAGGAGAGGGGGGCAAGGAGAGAGGCGCGAGGAGAGAGAGAGGAGAGAGGCGCGAGGAGAGAATGGAGAGGCACGAGGAGAGAGAGGGGAGAGAGAGAGAGAGGAGAGAGGGGCGAAGAGAGATGGAAGGAAGAGAGAGAGGAGAGAGAGAAGAGAGGGGAGAAAGAGAGGAACGAGGAGAGAGAGGCACGAGGAGAGAGAGAGAGATGGGAGAGAGAGGGGAGAGGCACGAGGAGAGAGGCGCGAGGAGAGAGGGGAGAGAGAGAGGGGAGAGGAGAGAGAGGGGAGAGAGAGGCGCGAGGAGAGAGGGGAGAGAGAGAGAGGGGAGGGAGAGAGGCGCGAGGAGAGGATGGAGGGGAGAGAGAGAGAGGCGCAAGGAGAGAGAGAGAGAGAGAGAGGAGAGAGAGGGGGAAGAGAGGCGCGAGGAGAGGATGGAGAGGCACACACAGTATTCCTCAAAACAGCATGAATGCGACTGAATGCTACTTCAGGTGTGTCTTTGACGATGGAACATTGTTAGAACAGGGTTAAAAGCTCAAAAAAGTCACTGTAGCAGAACATGTGCCCTTTAAGCTCTCTCCAGGTGTTCAATGGGACTGAGATCTGAACTCGTTGCTGGTCACTTCAGAACTCTCCGGCGCTTTGTTTCCATCCGTTTGTGCTTTTTGAAGCATGTTTGGGGTCATTGTCCTGCTGGAAGACCCATGATCTCGGACGCAAACCCAGCTTTCTGACACTGGGCCCTACATTGCGACCCAAAATCCTGAGAATGCATGACGCCTTGCTCACAGTCAAGACACTTAGAGCCACAGGTAGCAAAAACCCCCCAAAACATCTTTGAGCCTCCACCATATTTGATGTAGGGAGTGTGTTCTATAGACCTCATTCTGTTTTCGGTAAACAGTGGAATGATGTCAATAATGGGGTCCGCCTGAGTCTCCTGCCATAGCATTTCATTTCATTCAAATTTGGACGGACAGTTGGCGCTGATACTGATGCACCCTGAGCCTGCAGGACAGACTGAACTTCTTTAGAAGTTGTTTGGGGCTGCTTATGCGGACTATCCTGCGCGTTGCAACCTTTCATCAGTTGTTCTCTTCCATCCACGTCCAGGGAGATTAGCTACAGTGCCATGAGCTGCAAACTTCTAGATTATGTGGTGCACTGTGGATAAAGGACCTTGAGATTGTTGAGATTTTGGCTCTCCAGTCCTCACACAGTTCTCTCCTCTTTCTGTTCTCCAGGCTTAATGTGGCACACACAGAAACACAATGTGAAGACTGAGTCAGCTTCTCTCCTTTTTATCTGCTTTCAAATGTGTTTGTTCACTTGCCCCGGGTGGGTTAAAACGAGCATCACAATTTTATCCTCAATTTTGTAATGGAGCAAATCATTTTGTCCTGGTTTGGTCTAGGTTTGGTCCCGTCAATGTCGTTCTTTCACTCCTTTTGTCTTCTACACCTGGTAAAAGTGTGTGGTGCCGTTTGGACCTGCTCCTGTTGTATTTTGCAGTGTTTATCTGCCCCTGCGCTCAGCCTCAGGAGACCCCTCTGATCCAGGGCTAATGGCACCCAAGGGAGTCACCCCCAACGGGACACACCTGAATTATTCACTGCACAAACACTCAGTGGCATTTACACTGTATTATACCAGCATCACATCATCCTAGAGCTGGTTTAGTCCATGTTTAGTCCTGGTTTAGTTCTTGTTTAGTTTAGTTTAGTTCTTGTCCCTGGTTTACCATTGACTGAGTTAAAAATAAGCCATATTTCCATAGGCCGGATTGGCATGGATTGGTGCAGTTCCTGGTGTTTCCACTGCACAAAAGTTTGAGGGTCTGAAGACTTACAGAACACTTTAGTTTAGAAGATAGGACAAGAGAAAATGCAGACTCAGGTGAGAACGAAACTGCAAAATGTAAATATAAGACAAAAGAATCATCTCTCACCAAACACTTGATCTTGTGATAAACCAGCGTATATTCCCAGTGACGATAACTTTATTTGTTGAACCGACAGAGTAAGCAAAACGAAGCTAGCACACGTTGGCATCAGCTGCTTTCTGTTTACAAAGTTCAGCAGTCGTATCAAGACCGAAAATTATACAAATTGTGCTTAATTCATCTAACATAATCCAAAGCCAATGTTTTTAATAAAGTGACGAGAAAACATGGCGCAGTGAAATAAATGCAGAAAACGCTGACAAGAATCCAGATGTTGTGTGGTTTAGTCTAGCTTTAGCCATGTCTCACAGCCCCAAACGTCTTTTTGTGAATCACTGAGATCAGCCAAATGAAGGAAAAGTACAATTCAGGTACAATTTAGATTTTATTTCTAAAGAAAACATTAGTTCAGTTTGGGTAACGTTCACTGCTCACGTAGTGGCCCCTGTGAGCTGGACCTGAGCAGGAAACACAGAGCACCTTTAACAGAAAAGAGTGTGGTTTAGTCTAGCTTTAGCCTTGTCTCACAGCCCCAAAGTTGGAATTATTAAACGTCTTTTTGTGAATCACTGAGATCAGCCACATGAAGGAAAAGTACAATTCAGGTACAATTTAGATTTAATTTCTGAAGAAAACATTAGTTCTGTTTGGGTGACGTTCACTGCTCATGTAGTGGCCCCTGTGAGCTGGACCTGAACAGGAAACACAGAGCGCCTTTAACAGAAAAGAGTCAAGAAGCTCTGAAGTGAACCGTCTGAGGGACCAGGGCCAGTCGAAACACAGCTTTAGACTTTAGTTTATAATTGTCTCACTATGAGCCTGACCTGTTTAGTCCTGATGTATGCCCTGTTTGGACCTTGTTTTGTACATGTTTCCATCTGGTTTGCACATGACTGCTTTCACAAACACTCATCTGTATTTACACTATTGCATAGATTTGCCTTGGTTTAGAATAACACATAGACTGGTTTCATTTTCATTTTGACAACAGATAGTTCTCTTTAGACAACTTATAAGTATTTTCATATAATATTGTTGAACCTGATAATATATTAGACTTCGGAACATATTTTGGAAAATCCATTACCGTTTAGAAAGTTGTAATATTACAAAGGCTGTCTAATAGAAAGAAAAAGCTCTAAGAGAAGAAATAGAGGCCACAAGTCATGCAATTGTTTTTGTGAAGATTATTCGCTTGCAAGAAAGAGAGTAGGGCAGAAAAGAGTAGATCAGAGAAAAGGAAAATCAGAATCAGAAAATCAAAATACCGCCACTAAACACCCATGTACGACAAAGAAACTATTGTCTTACTGCTGTACAGTGTCGCTAAACACACTTTCCTGATACTTCAGAAACAACAGCAAAACTGAAACCAAAATAACCAAAAATAATCAACTATGCATTAATGGATTTTTTTCCTCTTGTGTAAAGCACTTTGAATTGCCGTGTGTAAGAATTGTGTTGTACAAATAAACTTGCCTTGCCTAAAGCTCAACAAAGGACTCCAACAAAACCTCATAAACAATAGGACAGCGCTAGCCTCAATCTCCTGTGTGCTGCCGAACAACCTGACACACCTTCCAACTGCTATGCACTGGGTTCCAACTATTTAATCATCTTGAACCTTGGGACAATCCAAAAACACATGGTCTGGAATAAATTTAAGTTCAAGAAAATTAAGTGCATGGATTAATGGATGTTACGGCTCAGCTCTTAGACCTCAACATGAATAAGACACGCAACCGAACATATTAAGCCCAATAATTTTAAAGAATAATAAGTATGTTGCTGATGTCATGTAACTGTACTGTGTGCCATGGAGGAAGTCTGCTTGATAACCTTTTGTGTATGTAAAAGTTGAAGTACATGCATAATATTTCTGTTGTCAGTATATGAGGGTTGTGTGCTGTAGGTGCGTGCGAATGATTATCTGTCGGAAAACATTTAGGGTGTGTGAGAATGTTGGTATGCGGGTGTGGTACATAAAAAAGAAACAAAAGAGCAGGTGACAGCGATGTGGCCAGAGAATGGAGTTTCAGAGAAAGACTGCGGCAGAAGACGGCTTTTTATATCCGGTATATCCTAGAAACCCCAGCTGCACCTCTGACTAAAACACAACAGATATTAGGTCACTCTTGATATAAGGGGACCATGACAGTAGGGCTGTAGTCCTTCAGTTGATTAGCTGGTCGATGGTATCTTAGTCGACCGAGATTTTTGTTAGTCGACTAATCAGTTTATTTATATTCAAGTATTAAAAAAATATTTATATGGCAAAAAAGAGAAGATATGAAGTGAGTTCACTGAAGAGTTGGGAGTCTTAAGCTAAAAACACACTGAACGCGAACGCGCAAGCATTTTCTATGTTAACCCTATGTAGAGGCGCTTTGACACGCGACCAAAGTGCTGCGTTTTGGGCGAATCACGATTGGCGCGATTGGAGGCGAACATGGCAAACAGGCGTCAAAGCACGAACAGCATGAGTGATCCCTGGGCGAGGTGTTCAGTGCGCTGGAAGCGATCGGTGCAAACACAGCATTCAACGTGCACCAAGAGGCCACCGGCCTAACTGGATGTGAATCATGCATAATATCCAGATAAACCAGGTTTAAGTCCATGTTTATAAAATGTGTAATGTGTATAAAATGTCTCCATGAAAGTATAATCCTGTCTGTTTGTCCTCTTTGCTCTTATTAGTTTTAATTGCCTAAATTCAATGTTTAATTAGGCCTCTTAAAAAAGCTCAGATCTACGATTTGTCAATGTCTTATATTCTAAATATGCCAAATTTAACTTAGCTTTCACAGAAAAAAGGGTTAATGGCAGCAAGTCTAAACAGACCTATTCACCTGATTCTGCCCCACCCACTTTTGCCGTTTTTTGTCACAGATCCGCACTTTTGTTGTAAACGCACTTCCGTTTGGCGAGAATTCCGTTGACGCCAATGACGAACGAGAGAAAAGTCTCGCCGCTAAAATAAAAAAGGTTGATTTGTGTTAAATGTTTAATGAACACGAACAACAAGTCACAACGCACCAATTTCCTGAGGTCTGAAAAGGGCTTTTTAGTCCGTGTAGAACTGATTTTCTGTTGAGCTCGTCTGCTCAATGTGAACTAATACAGCAGAAACAGGATAGCGGCGCATATGGCAACTTCAGGAATAAGGTGAATACCGCTGTAGAATGCGTATAATTTCCACTGCTTCAAAAATCAAAACTCCAGCAGCAAGATTAAATGTGGACAGAAATAGAGTATAAAAAAACAATATAATTATCCACTTGTAAATATTCAGATTCATAGGTCAAATGTATTTGTTATAAAAGCCCATGTCTGAGGCTTATCTGTCATGTTTTATAACCGACGTGTCAGAAAATGTTAGTGGCAAAATTAAACAACATGAAACATGCACGACTTACCATTTAGAAGCATTGAAGAAAAAAGAAAAAACATAAAAAATCAGCAGCAAGCCAGTTTAATCCTCCTGTGTGTTGTGTGTTGAGTATTTCTTCAACTTTTCACATAGATTGTTTTGTCTTTAAAAATACAGAGATTATTCTGATTTAAAGCAGATTGTCTGTGCTTTTGCACCTTTATGAGAGGTGCACGTGTGTGCATGTGCGTGCAAGTGTCCCGACTCCAGCCGCTGGAGAGAAAAATAAGAGTACAAAAGTGTCTCTCCCAGGAATCAATCTCAGTACCTCATGAGTACGAGCTGACTGCTGCTACCACTGGGGCAACTGCACCTCTGATATAATGTATCTGGTCTTTCAGAAAGAGAACGGGACTAGCTTCAGGAGCGTGAATGAGGCTGCCGTGTGTATACTGCGAATTCACTGTCATTGGGGTGACAAAAAACACTCTTGACGCACGAATGACAGCAAATTTTTGGGCGCGTTTTGACGCTTTGGTGTGAACTCAGCATTAACGTATAAATACACTGTCTCTGTATTTTTTCTGTATAAATAGTCCTCTACAGCTATGTTCGTTTGAGTGCAGTTTGGTTTAGATACATGGAAATACAGCCCTACATGACAGTCACCATAGCATAAATACCACTGAAAGGTAGGGCTGCGCAATTTGAAAAAAAAATAAAGTGTAGATCTGGACTCTGTCAATCCATGTGTGAAAATTATGCTCCTTAACTACTGTCAAAATGTGGGCCATGAATCCTGGACCACTCTGTCATTCTTTGGGCATATTGTGTTACTGAACGTAGACCTGACCAACTGCAGTAGCTCCAGATCATAACAGTGCCCCCTGCAGGCTACAGGAGGCACTAGGCATGATGGGAACCTCTCCAACAGTTCTTCCTCAAGGACGATGGTTCCCCACTATCTTTCCAGTGTTTAATAATGCACTGAACTGTTCTTAAACCAGTTTAGATGTTTTCCCTGATGCCAATGATTTGACTCTTCCCAAAGCTTCTGACATCTTTTTCACGACCACAGAATTAGTCTCTCCACTTTTATTACACAAATGAGAGCCAATCATTGCATCAGTTGCATTTAAGTTCTGTGTTGCAGCTGAAAGACAATCACCTGCAGCGATTATCCAACAAGGTTCGTACTCATTTGCTTGAATCCAGGTTGCGACTTTTTTTTGGACAGGCAGTATATCTAGTTTGCGATTTTGTCTGACCAGTATTTCAATTAGCAAAGTTTACATTTTGATTGAAAGATTGAAACAGCTCTGGATCTATGAATTGTGAAACTGATAAAAGAACCACATTAGTATTTCAGAACACATTTGACCAGATCTAGACTACAGGGTTAGTAGTTTATATGCAGAATAAAACAGGATAGTTTGCCCTGATGAAGACCGCCACGGTCGAAATGCATTGGCGTCCCTGTCCACAATAAAGGACTTTTAATTCAGAGATCCGCACACTCGGATCTCTGTCTATGCTCCACAAGTTTAATACGGCAAATTTTTGTTATCTAGTAATGTATCCATCTATCCTCGAAGAGCACCTGATCCTGTTCACTAGTTTTTAGACCCAGTGAAGCGCTCACTTCTCCTTTGTCTTCTACCAGAATAGTTTGTTGTTTGAGGATAAAATCTTGGTACTGCAAAAATTGCTGCCTTTGAGATTTGCTGACTGTGTCCATTAAAATTCCGATTTTGATTTGACTGCGATGTTGCAGCCAAAAGGAAAACTGAACAGTGGGAGTTTTTTAAGGAAATGTACTTGTATTTTACAGAACCCATGTAGCGTTGGAAAAATCTAACTCATGACCTTCCTCCTTAAATAAAATGTTTCTGAGTCCAAGTGTTGAGGAAATTCATTGTTGTGTTGAGTTGAAGTATCCTGTATCTCCTCCTGCCATTAGCAAACAGGCTAGTTAAGCTCTGCTCAGTCGTAGCAACAACAACAAAATACTTTCACTTTACATTTCACGCCATAAAGTCAGTGCATAACCTCTGTGGCCAGATAAGAATGTCGTGGCATCAAAGATTAATGTTTAATGTTGTGGGTGTGGTTAAAGCACTACCTCCTGATAAACTCCTGTTTCTAAACACACTTGGAGCAACTGACTGGAAGGATCAAGGTAATGCAATCATTTCTTTTTAAAGACATGTTCTTTGTACCTGATGACAGATACAATAAAAGGTAGAGAAATGGAGGTAATCTGGAAAACAATAAAACCGAACAAAAATGGAATTGCAGAAAAAAGATTGCAGAATTAATTTTCCAGCTGTACAAGTAGATTTACATTTGAACTGTAAAATATGAACGTATGAAAGTAATGGAAACCTTATTGTAGCCAACTTAAATTGTGAGGATTTTTAGCGCAGCTAGTTAGTCATCATAAGACCAGGGAAAGTATAAAACCAGATAATTCTGGAGAAAGCTTTAATTTTATACCTTTTAGTGTTCAGGAAGTGCATAAGGCTCTAAAAACATTAGATCACAGAAAGCCAGATTTGATGGAGCCTTGCTTTTTGAAGATGGCAGCAGATTTTATTGCAGAGCCACTTTCAATCATTTTTAATCTTTCAATTAAAACTAAAGAAATCCCATCAGTTTGGAAATCAGCTTTTGTCCTACCTTTATTAAAAGGAGGTGACCCAGCAGTTATGTCTAATTATAGACCAATATCAAATGTATGGGTTTTATAAAAAATTCTGGAATCTCTTGTTTGTGATCAGCTGAAAGAGTTTGTGTAATATACTCTAAATTTCAATCAGGCTTTAGATAAAAGCACAGTACTACCACTGCAACTATGAAGGGGATAAATGATATTATTGTGGCACTTGATAAGAAACTGTTTTGCACTTCACTTTTTATAGATTTGTCAAAAGCCTTTGACACAGTTGATCATGCTGTGTTAATAAACAAATGACTTTCTCTTGGAGTCTTAGAGCACACAGTCGAATGGTTTACAAATTATTTGAATAATAGGACCCAATGCATTAAATTTGAAGGTCTTGGTTCTGATTTTGTGGTTATCCACAAGGAGGTGCCACAGGACCACAGTTCTGGGACCCCTCTTATTTATCTTGTATATTAATGATCTGGGTCAAAATGTCTGACGCTAATTTACATTTTTATGCTGGTGACACTGTAATTTACTGTTTCGGATCATCTCTTGAGCAGGCTATTTAATTACTTTAGCATTTGTGTTTCTCGCTCTGCTCCTTCAAATATGATTTAGTTTGACTGTTCAGATTTTGTAATGTTTAGTCCTCACGATAACAGATCACCACTACTTTGTACTTCTGCTGGAGTGATGTTATTTTAAAATAACGTTTCTCTTAATGTTGTAAATGTTTCCTATACAGACCTAATAATAATTAGTTTGGTAAGAATTTAATAACATTTATCTTGGTGTATGGTTAAATGGGATTTAGTTCTGTTGATTTTTCCCTGCATGCGCCATGTTTACATAAAAAATAGTTTTAAGGAAATTAATTTGCATCTCACCTGCAAGTCATGTTGAACAGTAAACAAATTCAACACAGAAGTATTTTGTTCGCTATCACTTTAGCCATGTTTCCATGGGTGCGGTGCAGGGCAGTGCGGTACTGTGGTGTTTCCACTATGTAAGAGATCCATGCTTAACCTTGCTTACGCCATTTTGATATGTATATCACTCTGAATTAGTTCTACACATTATCAATCTGGACAGGCCCCCGTTGATGTCGTTTGGGAAAATGTCTAACGTCATGATGAACATTTAAACTGACTGGTCGCAGTGTCACAAAAGCGGAACAAGCCAAGAAATCAGTCAATTGAGTTGAGAGAAAAGCACAGACTTCTTCCTCGTCCTCAGATGCACAAAGTACTTCTATGGCATGTTTTCAAAAGCAAAATAGTCCGTAAATGTGTTGAAATAGGCCATAGTACGTCTGTCTGCACTGCCATGTTTGTTTAGGTTCATCTATTTGACTTCCGCCCAAACCACAATGCAGTGCTGTGATTGGTCCAGCACACAGCGGCCGGTGCAGCCCTGACAGCGACACACCGCCCAGATGGATTCTCAAGAGTTTGTGAACTCACAAATATCGTGAGAATTCATATGGCAGGGCCAGGTTAATCCATGCTCCCCTGTTTGAGGGTCCGAAGGGGGCTGTGAGGGGTACTAGCTTGCTGCTAGCTCGCTTTCAGCTCCCGAAACGCTTTGGTGCAAGATGATTGGACAAGTAAGAGGAAGGGAGAACACAGACTCAAGTCAAAACAAAACGGCCTAAAAGCATACATAAATAAAAATACATTCCTCACTAAGCACTGACTGCGCCGTATTTCCACTGATGCTAACTTATATGTTAAGCCCTTAGCAAAACAAAGCACGTTAGCATCAGGGGTTTCCTGTTTATCGACGCATGGCACTCTTTGTAAAGTCCAAAACATGATATTTCCAGCTCATAATGCATATAACATTATCCAAAGCCATGCACGTCTCACAGTCACAAACTTGAAATTACTTATTCAATCGCTGCGATCGGCTGTAAGCCTATGACTCCTGTAAAAACTATTTTTTAATCCAATATGTGGTGACACTTATTATTTGCAGTTTTGGGGCATAAATAGAGCAATAAGTAAACTCACAACTGTGAAAATTGCACAAAAACCTTGAAAAAAAAAACTTCAGCAGGTCAAAGCAGCTGTCTGTCTTTTCAAGGAAATAGTCCACCAGCTCTTACAGTCAGTCTCATGCCATGCCCTTCACTGCAAATGTGTTGAGTGCCTTTCTCTGCCCAACAGAACAGACTGCATTCCTATCATACTACAATAAAGACATAAGGTTCAAACGTGTCCACAATAACATTACATCAAAAGTAACAGCTAAGACACAAGAAAGATGGATCCATGATAAAACTCACTCCCTTTGCTTCTTCTGTGATCTTGCACCCGTGTGTAATTCACCTGCTGCTCAGTGAGACCTCTCAACACACTGCAGTAACTTTTTGTAAACGCTGTTAGTGCTGGTGGCTTTCGTTTTATCAGACAGCGCTGGGCATTTCTTTGACACATGCTTACTACCACAGCATTTACAGTAAATCGTGGCAGCTTTGTCTTCGTTCAGGACAGTGAGGTTCAGATTCAGACATTTATAGTGCTTTTTGGACACTCAAAGATGCTTCAGATTACATTATTCATTCACTCCACACTCGGTGATGGTAAGCTACTATTGTAGCCACACCTGCCCTGGAACAGACTGACGGAAGCGAGGCTGCCAGTGTGCCTCTGACCACCGCCAACCATTCACACACACCACTCTCATACTAGGCAATGTGGGGGAAATGTCTTGCCTAAGGACACAACGACATTTCCTCCTCCATTCGCCCCACAGTGGCACCTGGTGTTCCAGCGGTCTCTGGTCAGCAGGGTCTGACCAGGCCCCACCTGCTTAGCTTCCAAGGTCTGACGGGATTGGGCATTGGCACGCAGGTCTGGCCACAATAGGAGTAGGACGACCCATTAAGGCATGAACGTTTATGCTAACAGGACACAGGTGACAGTTGACACCCTGAAGTAGGTAAATACACTTGGGACGGATCATCAATATTTAGTGAAACAATCAAGCTATTCTTTAATTTAAAAAAATCGCATTGCAATTTTGTAGGTTATTACTGACATATTAAACACAGTAGTTGTTAACTAGGCAGGCAAGTTTATTTGTAGAGCACAATTCGTCCATTTAGGCAATTCAACACAACAGGAAAAAAATGCATAAAATCAGAAAACAGAACAGAGAACAAAATCATTATAAAATTACTTTCAAAGAGAAGAGTGCAGATAAAATCTTTCAGTCATATGTACATCTAAGCACAACTGTTTTTAGCCTGGATTTGAACAGAGTCAAAGTGGATGCACCAGCAGGACGCTGGTCCATGTTTAGTCCTGACCATCGCACCAGGTCCTCAGAGTCCAAGATGGCTCATTTGGCACTAACTAATGTTAGCGATGTACTTTGGTCCTTCCAGAGATGGTATCTAAATATTATACTCAAGTAAAGTTACTTCCAAAAAATACTCAAGTAGGAGTAAAAGTATTGCTGAGCTGGGGGGTTTGTTAGTCTGTTTACTGTTGCAAACAGTGCGCACCTCAATTCAGAATATATGAGGCAGACGCCCACTGTGGGTTAAGTGCATGGGGTTAGCAGGACTGCGAGCAGCTACAGATGCATCTGCTGGAAGACACTGAGTGTGTACCGTGATCAGAGTAAGGATTCGGCCAGATTTGATGGAACTGCTACTGGCACACTGCTGGATAAAAGTCTGCAGCCCAGCCTAAAGGTGGCCTGTGAACTCTTATTTGATGTTCTACACTTTTGTGTACGATAGGAGGCTCTGCAGCCAATATTTTTGTTTTTGTTCGCTTGCTCCCACCACCTCCAACATACTCTGGACTGTCTCTCTATGGGACACTGCCCTGCTTTTTTTGTTGTTTGAATTATCAATTATCAAAAAGTTAACAACTATGCGCTATGCACACTTTAAAAGCATTCTATTCTGTGGTTTGCGAAAGCCAAATTAACACTTATTGTGCCCTTTCAAGTCAAATTTGTTGAATATTCTCAAGTGAACTAGAACACTCTTTGTCTTTATTTTTCTTCTAGAGAGAGAACAAATCTTCTGATCTTTGATTTACAAGGCCTGTATTTGACACACGGTAGGTGCAAACTCAGTCTTAACAAACAAACTATGTGTAAAAGTAAGGAAAGCAATTTTCGATTAGAAGAATGAGTCAACTCATTTCAAAACAACACTGTCTTGTGAAGCCTTGTGGCTTATTATGAAGTCAGCAGCAGGCCTGGAGAATCACTGTGTGAAAGCTATATATATATATACATTTATTTTTTTTTCAGCTTTGATCCTCATTTGTAGAACATGCATTAACTGTGTTCTTAACCCTTAGAAAAAGTTTGAAAATGTCTACAGTCTACAAAATGTTTTGCTGATGCCATCTCCAAACTTTATCTGTTCATCAGCCTGGTGGCCAGAGCTGCAGCAGGTGGAGAAGAGCAGAGGGGAAAAAACACAGCCTTGAGGTGTGCCAGAGCTGTCAAGACTCAGACATGGAGCAAGACTGGATAAACGGTACTAAAGACAATGAATCTATGTTCAATTTTCTTATAAAATATAATTTACAGTTTTGTGGCCCATCGAGGCGATTGTTGTCATTTTGGGCGGTACAAAAATACATTGAATTAAAATTGAATGGAGTGATTATTTATTATCATTTCTTTTTTTCCAGAGATTATGGCTAGACAATGGACAGAAAACCTTCAAACAGCACTTAAAAACAATGACCAGGCCGGAGCAGCTAAAATGGCTCTGGAGCATTTAGAAACTCTAGACAGTCTTCCTCTCACTATTGCCATCACTGGAGAGTCTGGCTCTGGTAAATCTACTCTGGTCAATGCTCTCAGAGGAATAAAAAACAAAACAAAAGGAGCTGCACCCACAGGTGTAATGGAGACCACAACGGAGCCCACAGAGTACAAGCATCCACAAAACCCCAACATTAGAATCTGGGATCTGCCTGGGATCGGTACCACCAGGTTTAAAGCTGACAAATATCTGCAGGACGTGGGGTTTGAGAAGTACGACTTCTTCATCATCGTTTCCAATGATCGCTTCAGAGAAAATGATGCAAAACTGGCTCAAGAAATTATGAAAATGAAGAAGAAGTTCTATTTTGTCCGATCAAAGATTGACCACAACATACGAGATGAAAAAGAGAGCGACCCAGACCTAAATGAAGAGGATCTCCTTAAAATCATCAGAGACAACTGCACTGAAGGTAAGTGTGCTGTCAACATTGTATAATGTATACAATTGTATACAACTGTTGTAAAATAAGTTGTACTTTTGTTAATATATTAATAATGTATATCTATGACACAGAGCTTAAGAAGCTGGGCATCGAGTCTCCAAAGGTCTTCCTGGTGTCCAGTAACAAACTCCATCTGTACGAATTTCAGGTTTTGTGGAAAACTTTAGAAAAAGAACTTCCTGAACACAAACGGTACATGTTGCTCTTAGCCCTGCCAAACATCAGTTTGGATGTGATTCAGCAGAAGAAAGAGGTTTTAGGGAGCAAAATAAAATGGTGCACTTTAACGTCTGCAGCAGGAGCAGCTGTGCCCGTTCCAGGTCTTTCTGAGAGCCTTGATCTGACCATGATATTGGCTTTTACAACAAAGTGTCTGAGTTCACTGGGTCTTACTCTTGAGTCACTTGAGAAGCTGTCTGAGGTTAGTGGTGTGCCTTTGGATGATCTTCTAGATGAGTTAAAGTCTCCTCTGGCATCAACAGGTGAAGTAACCAAAGATCTGGTGTTGAGAGTGTTGTCCATGTCTGCTACTCACATCACAGCAGTAGCTTTAGAGGAAGGAGCCAGGTTTGTCCCATTTTTTGGAATCCCAGTTGCAATGTGTCTGTCGAGCTTTACAACCTACAAAGCCCTTCATTACATCCTGAATACACTGGCTGAGGATGCACAGGGGGTGATGATGAGAGCCCTGAGGTTAAACACACCAGTGTGAACAACAGTATTTACCACAACTTTCTTACTCGTAAGAACACAAGAATATGTTATGAACATATATAAAGATGAAAAAAACAAATAGGGAAAAAATAAGACCGATTAATAAATATATAAAAGTGTATAAAAGACAACAGTGTGGCCTTGCTGCCTGTAAAGCCTGATCCTGTCAGATCTCAGATGCTCAAATGGTCAGGACTGACGCTGAACACCAGGAGCCACAGGGGACGAAATGTCATTGTGTCCTTAGGCAAGACACTTCACCCACACTGCCTAGTATGAAAGTTATGTGTGTGTGAATGATTGGTGGTGGTAGGAGGGGCCAATGGTGCACACTGGCAGCCTCGTTTCTGTAAGTCTGCCCCAGGGCAGCTGTGGCTGCAATAATAGGTTACCATCACTAAGTGTGGAGTGAATAAATAATGCAATATCAAGTGAGTGTCGTGAAAGGCGACATAAAAATCCATTATTAATTAAAAAGAATAAGACAGTATGTTGTGGTAAAAATGGGGGACACGTTAAATGGAGTAATGCTTATTATTTCACTTTTTAAACTTGACATTAGCCAGGAAGACCAGGGAAGCGATGGAAAAGCTAATCGCAGTGTAATAAGAGAAGGTAAAACAATTTACAAACGCTTATAAGCTATAAGATCATTTCCCTGACATGTTTTGGCGGCAGGACTTCCACCTTCGTCAGAGGTGTTTCTTATGAGATGTTCCCAGGTGTGGTCAGCTTAACAGATCTATCAAACTGACCTCACCTGCCCCCTGGTGGTCTCTGGAGAAATGAGTCCCATGTATGAGCCAAAGTAACACTCTTTGAATAAGATATTTTGTTAATCATTGTATTATAACAAATTATTTTAATAAAAGCTTTAGTTCCTTTAACTTGGCTCTAAGGGTCCTCCAGAAGTTACAAAGTACAAACATAGTGTCAGAAGTGAAATCCTCCAGGACAAGAACAGACCTGATCATAGACAGGTGTCCTTCATCAACCCAAAACATGCACATTAGGTCAAATCCTCCAGCAAAGGTCCTGACCATAGACCGTACATATTAGTGGACCGTGTTAGCATGCTAGCTGCCGCGTTCCAAATAGGAAGCAGCTATGGAGGCTCCTGGCTCCATGAAGTCGTGCTGCCATTCACTTTCTATTGGGACACTGGTGCCCTTTACTCTGTAACTGTTTTGGTCAAACTCATCATCTTGGAACTAAAATGTCTGTTTTGACACACTCTACATGATCCTGGTGTTTTTTTCTCGTTGGTTGTTCATAAGTCAAGTTATTATCAATAATAACTGACCAATCAGGTGCTTCCTTTTCCAGGGGCCGGTTTCGCTCGTGTTAGCAGGTTTGATTGACAGCTAGCGCCGCATGTTGCCGCCGTCTCCTCCCCCCGAGGCGGAAACCGTTAACAACCTCGCTCCTGATTGGTTCGTGTGGTTGCCACGATACGCACTCGGATTTCCAAATATGGAGTCTGGCTCCACTTTAGCCGCTATAACTGCTAGCCGCGATGGGCTTCATTTGGCTGGAGCCAAACGCTATGGGTGACGTCACATTCCCATAGTCCACTGATATGTACGGTTTATGGTCCTGACCAAGTGGAGCTGCTCCTGACAGGTTTAACCCATACAGCGGCATTGATAGGTCAAATGCAGATTACACTGGGAATTATATATATATATATATATATATATATATATATATATATATATATATATATATATATATATATATATATATATATATATATATATATATATATAAAGGCTAATCTAAACTATTAAAGAATTAGGTTTAGTTAATTAGACTGAAAATTCATTTCTCTTATTTAAATAAATACGTATTAAAGGCCTTTTTGAATCCTGGTTAGAAAATTCTCTCCCTCCGACCGTCACTCTGTTCTGAATTCCTTTGATGTGTGATGTGGCTCTGTTTTTAAGTCCATGAATCATCACCAGACTCAGCTTCCATAACAAAGCATTGTGTGTATAAATATTTGTGTAATACCTCCTGCAGCCAGTAGATGGAGCCACAGCAAGTTACTCTGGCATCTCCCAAGGCTGTGAGTTATATTGTTCTTTGTAAAATAATTTTATTTGTAGTTCTAAAACATGAGATGTCAAAGTAAAGATACTCAAGAGCAGGTTTGAAGGCAAGAACAAATAATGCATAATATTTGAACTTTAATGTAAAGATTAAGCAACAAATGTAAATCATGGTTGATTACTGTACGTGTTTGTGTACTAATAAAAAATTAAATATATACATTATAATAGACAAGGTATGTCATTTCCTAATTATTTGGCCTTTGCAAATACAGAGAACTGTTTAGTTCACAGTCCACGGCTTCAAATGATGTGAAATAATGAGGTCCTAAGTACAAGAGCTTGGTTGACTTTAACTTTGTTCAAAAATTACATCTATTCTTTAAAGTTCACTTATATATTGCCTAAAAGGAACGTAAATTTAGAGAGATGAAGGGCGACGTATTAAAAATGATTAATATCCAACAAAATTTCAAAATTTAATACTGAGTAGTATTATATGCAAAACTATTAAAAATAAAACAGAAAAAACAGATAGAAACATCAGTGTTTCTCAAATCGCGGGACACTCTGCTGTTTGAGTATTTGGTTTAGACACACACATTATTTTTTGGGGTTAATTGTTTTTTAGAACGACATAATCCACGTCTAATAGTCTAATTTAGATGTGTGGAAGTACTTTAGGCCTGATATGGTCTGGGTTTAGATCTGGTGGTACTCAGAAAGCCACGCATCCTCTTTGGTGGTACTTGGTGTGAGAGTTGTTTGAGAGCTAAAAGTGTGATTGTACAGACGCAGTGTTTACAGATTTATCCTCTGGTCTGGTCACTGCAGAGGGAAGTCTGTCACCAAAACACAACCTGAACAACAACACACACTACAGTAAAGATTAAAGGGGACCAATTATGCAAAATCAACTTTAATGAGCTTTAAACTTATTACAGCATGTTTACTCATTCATTTACTCGTTCATTTGTTTATTTTAAAGTTTATATTATTTGATTCCTGTGAGTTTGAGTTAGTATTTTTGAGTGCTCAGAAAATACCTTTTTTCAGGTACTCCCTGTCCCCGCCCACATCCTGTACTTAAACGTAATTATCTGGAAAAAATAAGAGTCCGAGTGACACATGTAAAACATGTAAATGACAATCTGCTGCTTGTTCAAGGGAAATATCATAATGAAGAGGCGGGTCTTATCACTACGAAGAGAACCCATTTCTATTATTGGGGTGTTTTAGATCAATATTGAAGTTTTCAATTAATAAAATATAAAATAATGATCTATTTGAAGAGTAAAAGGCCTCTCAAACAGGTTTGTAGTAAACTTAGCTTTAGGGGGTAAACTATGGGCAATTAAAAAAATATATTTTTTTTTCTTGGTAAGAAAAATATTAGAAAACACTGTTATATAAATGATTTGTACGTGATTTAAAAAAAAAAAAATCCAGTTAAAACACCAACACTGCCCCTAGTGGTTACTCCAGGAGCTGGAAGTAAGTGCTTTATGTCAAAAAGCTCCTCTACAAGCTCAAAAAGCACGGGTTGAGTTATCCTCAAACGCTCACATTATTTCAAATACTTCGAAACTTTTTTTCATTCATTCATTCATTCATTTTCTACCGCTTTTTCCCGCGGGTGACTGGAGCCTATCCCAGTGACTTTGGGCCTTAGGCGGGGTACACCCTGGACAGTGGCCAACTCGTCGCAGGGCTGACACAGAGAGACAGACAAGGACAGACAACCATTCACTCTCACATTCATTCACTATGGACAATTTAGAGTTCTCAATTAACCTACACAGTCATGTCTTTGGACGGTGGGAGGAGCCAGAGAACCCGGAGAGAACCCACAGTAACACGGGGAGGACATGCAGACTCCACCCAGAGAGATCGTGTGATGTTAGGGTGGTCCGGGATTCGAACCCACGATCTCCTTATTGAGAGGCAGAAGCTCTAGCCGCTCTGCCTACTTCGAAACTTAATATTTGTAAATGAGACTTTGTTAAAAAATCTGCATGCAAGTTGAACTTTTTGAATAATTGTGGCCTTTAGATTCATACACATTTTCACAAAGGTGAAAAATGCACAATTTAAGAGATTCACAAATTCAGATTCAAACTCTCACACACTAAAGCAGAGAGTCACAAACAAAACCACTAAAGTTTTATCCACAAATGCAGTATATATGTGCAAATCAAATTTGATGTGAATAACTCCATAAATGCAAGTCAGGTATTGTGAAAAAGGTTTAAAATTAATGAATGAAATGATTGTTCTTGCTGCATCAATAAATTAACATGAGACAAGTTTCACCGCTTACAAAAAGTGCGAGTCATGATCAGGAGCTGTTCAGTAAATAAAGAGTTACTCATTTCACATAAACCATGGTGTCATTAAAGGAACAAATGTGAGATTGATGTTTTGACTTTACACTCGGGTTCAAACATGTCTCTTGAGAAGATTTGTGAGTATTTTTTATTGTATTTAAACATATTCAACTGTGGAAAAAAGCCAACTGTAAACTCAACTATACATACCTCAAATAATGAATGTGCATAGATTAAAAAAAGTCACATGATGAAAAGATTTTTGCAAAATTTGACAAAGATGAAGCTGAAGTGAAGCCGTTCGTGGAATGTGTACATTTTCAACAAAAACACATTTTTCTCTTCATTTTCATGCAATTGAGGCTCAATTTGAGTTATAAAATTTCATGATCATTTTAATATAAATTAGTTGACAATTATTTCAATGATTGATTAACTTGTTGCAACACCAGTTCATTTAGATTATTTAAGTGATTTTGTCAAGATATTCATTCAAAACATGGGTAAGTACTTTTTTTCATTGATAAGAAAAAAGGTATTTAGGTCATAGTTGAAATCATTTGAGATCAAAAAGGAAGAATAGACGTGTCATTAATCCTTGTAATCCAGATTAAAATGTATAAATTCACACCTAAGACATTATTTGACAATGAAAGTCCCTAGTGGAGATATTTGTCCATAAAAGTCTCTGAAGTGGGTCCAGTTTGTCCCTGAAAGTGAGTCTGAATATGTAAATCCAGAGTCAGATCAAAGCCAGGCTCAGTCCCAAACATCTGGAGCGGTCCGAGGTTTTATTGATCTGAGAATTTAATGAAAGAAAAAGGTCCACGAGACGTTCAAAGCCCCGAGGAGACGAGTAAAGGGCCGTCATGTGGAGATATGTCATGCCAAAGTGACATAGTGCACCTTTAATACAAGTTATTTTTGTAAAAGGACGTTTATGGACCTTAGAACAGGCAGAATTATAACAGAAAACTGAAATAAACAAATGAAACACTGGCTATGTTCATGTGCAGACCAAGATCTGATTTCTGGAGGTGAAGGGCTGCACGATATTGAAAATGATTCCGATTTGCGATACAGTTATTAAGATCTACCATATTCACAATATTTCAACATTTATGTGGTTAAAAATTTTTAAGTGTATAATTGAAGAAAATCAGAAATGGTTCATTCTTTTTTGCAATTTTTCTTTAATAATGTCACTGTCTTTGTTATAAAAGTCTTTCAGTTTGTGTTTTAGAGTCGGTTTAGTCCAGAGAACGACGATCATCAATAAAAATACGACTGATTGTTGCAGCCCGGTTTTTAATGCAATAAAGTCAGTTTTACTAAACTAAAAACCAACAAATACAAACCGAGACTAATTTAGTTTGAAAAAGATCGATTTTTTTCACGCTTTTCCCGTTTCGATCTGATGGAAGACTTTGGTGTGACTGCAATATATTTTGTTTGTTGTGATATTGTTTTGCGTCGGCCAATATTATGACATCGATACTTCTGATATATTGTGCAGCCTTAGTTGAGATTATAATGAGAAGAAACATACTAAGCAGTTCCATCTGATTTCTTTCAGATTGTGAAAGTTTTGTTAAAGAACATTATACAAAAAATAAAGTAGCAAAGACTGAGTGATGAAATGAAAGTGAAAATTAGAGCTCTATAAAAACTGATAATCAACTAATCGTTAACTGAACTAAATAGACTCAAAAACACATGTCAAAGACCTTTTATAACAAACACATTAATACATCAAAATGTCAAAATTTTGATTAATAATACACTTCATAAATATTCTTTAACTAGAAACCTTCAGTCTCATATTTCAACCTTTATTTGGTTGATAATGTATTCAAAAAATTCAAATATACAATTGAAATAATCATTTGACAAGTAGACAAATCGAAAAATTTATCGGAAGAGTTTCAAACATGTCGGACTTCCAGACACTTTTTCTAAAAATCCATTGATTAATGACTGATGTGTTTTTGATGATCAGATTTCTCTTGTGCTGTAAACAAACACCAAAATCCAATCTAATTACGGAATTATCAATTGGATTATTGTAGTTTTCTGACATTTACCGACATTTAAATGTTCCCACTGTCTGTCCGAAGTAACTCAGTGGCCATTCAACGAAGTTTAGATTGAACAATTGCGCCATCTAGTGCTCAACAATATTAAACTAGGATTTCCCATTCTTGAACAGTAAAAAGCGACTCTGCTGCGCTCTAGTGGCAAGAAATAGAACTGCATTGTTCAAAATCAAAACAAAACCAATCCAGCAATTAAACAAAACTCTATAAATAAGATAATGTTTGCAAATTAACATATAATTAGCTACAAAACAATAGAACAGTGGAAGCAGAAAAGTAATAATGAATAATAAAATGTTCCTATAACAACCCTAAAATGAGTTTATACAAATACATTTTATGGACTAAATGGTTGGTCTTTTATTTCGCTTGTTATTTTTCTAACTGTGGAGCATATAATCTTTATGTATTTATGTGTAATAAAGACTCAAAAAAGAAGTAAAAGTCACAAAATGGGCTGTAAACAAGAGACAAAAGTAGCATAACATAGTAGTTTTAGAAAGAGCAAAAAGGCAGCATTAGATTAATTTAAAATGTATAGTATATTTATGAACACAAGACATTTCATCGAAAACACTCCAACCCTAACCCTTCTTTTCATGTAATCACAGTTCAATTTGAGTCATAAAACTTCTTTTCTCAGCTTACTGAATTTTTTGGAGCCTGTTTATAGACCAGTTCAAGATTGATTATTAAATTACTTGACAATTATTTCAATTATCGATTAACTTGTTGCAACGCATAAAAAAATAAAACACAAATTATTAAGATTAACTTAGGTTAATTTAGTCAATTAGTCACTGTTTTTTAGGGCTGCTTGACAATAGAAAAAATACTAGAAGGATAATTTAGATCAATGAAATCATCGATCAAAAAGGCAGCATTAGTGATAAAAGTTAAGACTAATTTGAAGTGTATATAACAGGTTGAACATTACACACACATTTCACTAAATGAATGAATGAATGAACATGATTATATTTAAGCTTTGACTAAACATTTTGCCAATTTGTCCCAGTTTGAAAGTTTGTGTGAAGTTTATAATGTTAATTCCTGTTTGAACATGTGCTCTTTTTCTTGCTGCTCCTGCTTGCTACAGCTGCTTCCTCATTTATTTATTTTTGTAAATACATTTTTGTCTTCCATAAATCTTATGACTTTTCGAGGGAAAGCAAGGATTTTAAGTACATTTGTTTCATTTTCAACGACCTATCTGATGAGCCAGCGACATGTCCGTGAGAAGAAGGCAAACAGATTCTTGTGAACGCTGTCGGAAATATACAGATATAATCGGTCTCACCTCCACGAACAGCTTGGGCTCTGCAACCAGTCTCTTCAAAAGGAGCTGGAGGTTCCATTTCTCTGGCGTTGCAAATTGGGTCAGATCCCCAGGAGGCTTGAGACATTGAGTTTGAGTGGACCATGTTCTCCACCTCGATTGTCGATGTGGCAGCTCGTAGCTGTGGTCGCAAGGTCTCTGGTGCCTGTCGCGGTGGCAATCGTCGAACCCGGTTGTGGACGCTGGAAGTAAGGGATGCCGTCAGGCTGAAGGCAAGGCAAGTTTAATTGTAGAGCACAATTTGTACACAAGGTAATTCAAAGTGCTTTACAGACCTCGGGAAAGAGGGACTAGATGTTGAGCTTGAAACACGGCACGTACAAGGCCCGCGCACGGAGCGGACGAGCCTCGCTCTCGGAGCGCTGAGTCCCGCTCATCATAAAGTGCAATGTAACAGTGCGGGCTTTGAATCAGAATCACAATAATTTGGGGAAATAATTTCATTCGGGGCTGGACGTAAAACATCCAGGGCTCAAGCCCCAGTAAAATTGGTCTGGCGACGCCTCTGCCGTCTCCTATCAAGAGTGTCACTGTCGTTGACGTTTCGCACAGACTGTCTGTCTTTCTGCTGCTTGTTGTCAACATCATGGTGGCTACAGTCTTCTCATTCTGTAAATTCAGTCTCTGATAGTGGTAAAAATCTGTTAGTAAGCTGTATAGGAAGAGACTTTACATTAGCTTTGTATTGCTTTAGTTTTGCACCGAGTTTGAGCCAAGATGCAGCCGGCTGGTCTTTACCCAGTTTTGTGAAGACTCAGAGTCACTCCGATTTAAGTTGAAAGTAGCTTTTCTTGAAAAATATGTAGACTTCTTACCCCTCAGTGACACTAGAATTGTATTGTGGAATTTCAGACTCTAAGGTGAATATCTGTGCTTGTTCTCAATTATTTCATGTTGATATTTCAGACAGGAGATTATTTCCTTCTTTCCCCGGACATGTCGCTGGCTTATCAAATAGGTTGCTAAAAATGAAAGAAAATTCTTAAAATCCTTGGTTTCCTTCGAAAAGTCATAAGCCAAGGTTTATGGAAGACAAAAATTGATTTAAAAGAAAAATAAACAAGGAAGCAGCTGTAGCAAGCAGGAGCAGCAGGGAAAAGCGCCTGCACGCTTCAGTAACAAGAAGTAAACAGGAGTCCTATCGGGCCTTGCTGGCTTATGGTTCTCCCGAGGCAGCTGGCAGGTACCGGCAGGCCAAGCGTACTGCAGAGCGCAGAGGCAAAAACTCGGGACTGGGAGGAGTTCGGAGAGGCCATGGAGGAGGACTATAGTCTGGCCTCAAAGAAATTTTAGCAAACCGTTGGGGGGAAACAGTGCACCCGGTGCGGAATTACTGTGTTCTGAATACGAGAGGTTTATTCAAAAAAGTCACATTTGTCACCACTTTTTTCAGCCATAAAATCAACGTAGACTAATATTTTTTTTGTAGTTTAAAAACTCTGATTTCTGATCTACTTCTACTCTACTCATACATGTGCAAACTTTCCATATATGATGCATACATTTTTACCAAGGTTAAACTGTTGCCAGTCGCTCCTGGAGGCCACTAACCTGTAACTGCAGTAAAAAAATCCTCTGCAGCCCATAAAGCATTTTTCCCACAGACCACAATGTAAATACAAATGGCTCATTTTCGTCTGACAGGGACCGACAGGGTCAGCTTTCACAAAGGTCAGATTATGTGGCAATTTTTACAGATTTTCAGATCATTAACTTTTCTGGTTAAAAATCCTTCCCTTTTCTTTACGTCTTTTTAATCTATAGCTTCGGCTTACTCTGTTTCATGCCACTCCGCTCTGCAGCTCTCGTTCTGACTGGCCAGAGTCTCTGCCTGCATCACTACCAGGTCGCACAACCCAGAAGATCAAGCCGTTAAAGGCTAACAAGGCTTCAATAGATGGCCATCTTGCTCCCTGGGGGCTTGACTTGGACTCACTTGGGCTACAGTCATAACTCCACCGATGACGTATTCCAATTTAGTGGAAGTAACAAAAGCTCACCAGGTGCAGCTGCAACATGAAATAGTACATACCACCACCAGCCGTTTGCACCGGCAAATGCTTGTGAAGGAGAGGCGCTTGATGCCAAAGCAAGCAAATCTTTCCTTTTTGATTTCTGCTGCAGACTTTCTGATTGAAAAAATAAATAAGTAGACAAATTGTTAAGCATATGATCTATTAACGTGACCTGGCCACCTGCAGCAGGAGCATGCAGCCCAATGTGCGCGGGTCAGATGCTCTTTTTTTTCTTTTTCTTGCAGCCGGTGGCCCAACATTGGTGCGGCCCACCGTGAAACATCCTGACTCTCCCCATTACCCAGCACGCCATTGCTTTTAGGATCTCCAGTGTTTTCTCTGAGGGGCCCTTTGTACCGGGAGCAGTGGTCGGCAGTGTCTATTTATTTGGCCGGGACAGTGCATGTTAATGAACGTACAAGATAAACATGCTGTAAACACACCGGAGTGTCCCACAACACACACCACAACACACTCTCATTCACACACCAGAACACTATTGCTATACATGTATATTAATATATGTTTTTAGTGGGAGGGGAAATCAGATCACTCGCAGAAAAACTACGATGGCACATGGAGAACTTGTGTCAGTAATTCTTGACATTGAAATTCTGTCCAAATGATGAACAGAACTGGTAACAAAGGGCAGCCCTGGTGGAGTCCAACATGCTCTGGGAACAGGTCTGATTTACTGCCGGTAATGCGAACACAGCTCCTGCTCCGGTCGTACAGGGCTTGGACAACCCATAGCAAAGGACTGCACTGTGTAGTGCAAGCGTTGATGTGTAAGTGGAGCAAAGAAGCCCTTGCACAAGAAATGCATTGGTCAACAGGTCAATCCAAGATGTAAAGATGTGTGCACACGCCGTACTGGGCAAAACAGTGTTTAAATATAACTGCATTACTAACTCATAGTAATTACATTTTTATCGGTAAAGAGTGATCTAATTATTTACTCTTTTCTCCACCATAATGCTGTTAAGGTTATTGACCTTTATTTAACCAGGAAAGTCCCAATGAGATTCAGAATCTCTTTTTCAGGGGAGTCCTGGCCCCTGCGTTTTAGTGGTAGGGAAAACCGGATCACTTGAAGGAAACCAACACAGAGAGAACTATAGTTACTGTCAATGTAATGTGGCTCGTTATTTTGCTCTGTTGCAGCAGCTGAAATTGATCAGACTCTGCTCGTCTTTTTCATATGCTACAAAGTTAGTTTTGGAAAATGAACAAGAGCAAGACGAAGAATTAGAGACAGTGATTGGCTAAAAAGAGTTTGACAATAAAAGTAACCAATCAGAAGCAGCGAGAGGTGGGTGTAGACACTTTCCTAACTTTTTATTGGTTTAGCAGACGCAAACGTTCCAAAACATGCAAAAAACAAGAGGATTTTATGAATATTATATCATTATTCTACGACTCTTTGTGATGGAAGTAAAACAATGGAATGTTCACGTGCCTTTGGAGTTTACAGATTATTAACCCTTTAAGCGCCCTCGTCGCAGTAATGCGACTTACTTTTTTCAAGTGCAAGGAAAATTATGAATAAATAATAAACCACAAAACATTCCAATCGTTGATAACAAGCTTTCATAGTTTTGATACACACGTCACATCCGTTTGAAAACCTATAAATAACGGCCGGCAGGGGGGAAAAAAAAGAGAAAAAAAACCCAAACAAACATGGCTGGAAGAAGTACACACGATTCTCTTGTTCACTACACAGCAGACTCAGATTCTGAGGGAAATTATTTTCCTGAGACTGACAATGATTGCTCAAGTGAAGAAGACACACCGAGTGGTAGAGGCAGAGGCGGAGGCAGGGGCAGGGGCAGGGGCAGGGGCAAGGCCAGGGGCAGGGGCAAGGCCAGGGGCAGGGGCAGGGGCAGAGGTGGTGGACAGCCCCACGACACTAGTGGGGATGAGGGCTGGGAGCAGCTGAGAGAAATTGCGGATTTTCAAGGGTGGATCAAACCATTTGATATGGTTGTTGGCTACACCGGAGACAGAGATTTGAGTGATGCCAGGCCAATAGATATTTTATCACTATTTCTAACAGATGAGTTTTGGAAACTGATCGCTGATGAAACAAACAGATATGCAGCACAGGTCATTTCAGCAATGGAGATGAAGCCACATTCCAGATTTTTAGAGTGGTATGATGTATCCATTTCTGAAATGAAAGCTTTCATTGCATTGCATTTGTCTATGGGCCTTGTAGATAAACCTGAAATAGAGGACTATTGGGCAACATTTTGGCTCACACAGACGCCTGGTTTTGGGAGTGTAATGTCTAGAAATAGATTCGAAATTATTCTTTCATGCTTTCATTTGGTCAACAATAACAATTATGTAAGACAAGGTGAACCAGGGCATGATAAACTTTTCAAAGTCCGTCCAATAATACAGTTGATTATTCCCAAATTTGCAGCAGTCTACAGTCCACTCAAGGAACTTTCTTTAGATGAGATGACAATAGCATTCAAGGGGAGGTCAACACTCAAATGTTACAGTCCCAATAAACCAGATAAATATGGCTATAGAGTGTATTTTTTGAGTGAGAGCAGTTCAGGGTATGTTTTACGTTGGTCCTTGCACACGGGGCAGTACAACAGATAATGCCAGCGACATCAGTGCAACTCATGCTGTTGTTCGTGAACTTGTCGATCCTTACACTGGAAAAGGCCATGAAATTTATATGGACAGTTACTATACCTCACCAGCAATTGCAAATGAATTAGCTGATTTGGAAACCGGACTATGTGGTACAGTGAGAAGTACAAGGAAAGGCATGCCTAAAAGCCTGGGGAAACCTATCTTGCATCTAAAAAGGGAGATGACCCTGTTTTTATGCGGAAAGGTACACTTCTGGCTTGTGCTTGGCAAGACACTAAACGTGTCACTATGCTCTCTACACTGCATGGCAATGCATGTGTTCAGAAAAGAATCAGACCAAGACAAATGCAACTGGCTACAAGCAATAAACAGACCACTGTGTGTCAACAAGTACAATATGTACATGGGGGTGTAGACACATCAGACCAGAGGATGAAAACCTATCTGTTTCCTGACCGGTCCAGGAAGTGGTATCACCGCATCTTTAACGCCATCCTCAGTATTTCTGTTGTCAACTTACACATTATTTACACTAAATGCACCCCGGGCCCACACAAAGCCCTGAAGGCCTACATCCAGGACGTTGTTGATGCATTGCTGGCTGGTTACACCAAAAAGGTGGGTAGCAAAGGTGGCCGGCCTTCAAGAGCAGGGAGGGTAATACCACAAAGGCTAACAGAACGTCACTGGCTTTGTGAAGCAGAGGGCCCGTCCAGACTGTGTTGTCTGCTCAGACCGCTTCGTAAAAGGCAGGCGCCAGACAAAGTACAGGTGCCGCCAGTGTGGTGTCGGTCTTTGTGCTGTACCCTGCAATGAGAGATACCATACTGTCAAAAACTATAAACTGTGTCATTTAGATATGTGATATTTGAGATAATGGCCCCCAGGACCTCCAGCAGCCCCCGTGAAAATCCCCACTCACACTGGCCCAGGACGGGTTTACTTCTAGACACTTCACTCCCAAAACCAGGCGTCTGTGTAAGACAAATTGTTGCCCAATAATCCTCTATTTCAGGTTTCCAAAACTCATCTGTCAGAAAGGGTGGTAAAATATCTAATGGCCTGGCATCTCTCAAATCTCTGGCCCAGGACGGGTTTACTTCTCCGGGTCCCACACTTGACCTAATGGCCCCCAGGACCTCCAGCAGCCCACCTGGTGAAAATCCCCCACTCACCCTGGCCCAGGACGGGTTTACTTCTCCCGGGTCCCACACTTGACCTAATGGCCCCCAGGACCTCCAGCAGCCCCCGTGAAAATCCCCACTCACCCTGGCCCAGGACGGGTTTACTTCTCCCGGGTCCCACACTTGACCTAATGGCCCCCAGGACCTCCAGCAGCCCCTCGTGAAAATCCCCACTCACCCTGGCCCAGGACGGGTTTACTTCTCCCGGGTCCCACACTTGACCTATTGGCCCCCAGGACCTCCAGCAGCCCCGTGAAAATCCCCACTCACCCTGGCCCAGGACGGGTTTACTTCTCCCGGGTCCCACACTTGACCTAATGGCCCCAGGACCTCCAGCAGCCCCCGTGAAAATCCCCACTCACCCTGGCCCAGGACGGGTTTACTTCTCCCGGGTCCCACACTTGACCTAATGGCCCCCAGGACCTCCAGCAGCCACCTGGTGAAAATCCCCACTCACCCTGACCCAGGACGGGTTTACTTCTCCCGGGTCCCACACTTGACCTAATGGCCCCCAGGACCTCCAGCAGCCCCCGTGAAAATCCCCACTCACCCTGACCCAGGACGGGTTTACTTCTCCCGGGTCCCACACTTGACCTAATGGCCCCCAGGACCTCCAGCAGACCCCGTGAAAATCCCCACTCACCCTGGCCCAGGACGGGTTTACTTCTCCCGGGTCCCACACTTGACCTAATGGCCCCCAGGACCTCCAGCAGCCCCCGTGAAAATCCCCACTCACCCTGACCCAGGACGGGTTTACTTCTCCCGGGTCCCACACTTGACCTAATGGCCCCCAGGACCTCCAGCAGCCCCCGGCGGAAAATCCCCACTCACCCTGACCCAGGACGGGTTTACTTCTCCCGGGTCCCACACTTGACCTAATGGCCCCCAGGACCTCCAGCAGCCCCCGTGAAAATCCCCACTCACCCTGACCCAGGACGGGTTTACTTCTCCCGGGTCCCACACTTGACCTAATGGCCCCCAGGACCTCCAGCAGCCCCCGTGAAAATCCCCACTCACCCTGACCCAGGACGGGTTTACTTCTCCCCGGTCCCACACTTGACCTAATGGCCCCCAGGACCTCCAGCAGCCACCGTGAAAATCCCCACTCACCCTGACCCAGGACGGGTTTACTTCTCCCGGGTCCCACACTTGACCTAATGGCCCCCAGGACCTCCAGCAGCCCCCCGCGTGAAAATCCCCACTCACCCTGGCCCAGGACGGGTTTACTTCTCCGGGTCCCACACTTGACCTAATGGCCCCCAGGACCTCCAGCAGCCACATAGAAAATCCCCACTCACCCTGACCCAGGACGGGTTTACTTCTCCCGGGTCCCACACTTGACCTAATGGGCCCCAGGACCTCCAGCAGCCCCCGTGAAAATCCCCACTCACCCTGGCCCAGGACGGGTTTACTTCTCCCGGGTCCCACACTTGACCTAATGGCCCCCAGGACCTCCAGCAGCCCCCGTGAAAATCCCCACTCACCCTGGCCCAGGACGGGTTTACTTCTCCCGGGTCCCACACTATACATCATGGCCCTTGGAACCAGGTGCACCACTTGAACCCGGGTACCCACCCTTAAGCACCCCTCCCGGCTACACACCCTTGGACCGCACGCCTGGAGCCCAGCGACCCTGGTACTCCGCTCTTCTGGACACCGTCTGGAGACTCCAGACAACCAGGTGCACCACTTGAACCCGGGTTCCCACCCTTAAGCACCCCTCCCCGGGCTACACACCCTTGGACCGACCCTGTTACTCTGACTGGAGTAGAAGGCACCTGGTACTCTGTAATGTAACACACACCTCTAAAACCACGGGATGCATGGTTTAGGAAGTGGCCACAGACATTTCTACCTTCCTTGGATGATTTGCCATTCTTTTGCATCCATAACTCTTCCGAGGATGTTAGCCATTCAAATATTTCCCATTCCAACTGAGGAGAATCAGGTCCGTGATTCCCCCATAGGGGTCACCATCCCTGCTGGATAAGTATAGAGATATGGAGGTTTGAGAAAGAGTCCCGCGACTCTTATTATGCCATTCTTTTGCATCCATAACTCTTCCTTGGATGTTAGCCATTCAAATATTTCCCATTCCAACTGTGGAGAATCAGGTCTGTATTCCCCATAGGGGTCACCATCCCTGCTGGATAAGTATAGAGATATGGAGGTTTGAGAAAGAGTCCCGCGACTCTTATTATGCCATTCTTTGCATCCATAACTCTTCCTTGGATGTTAGCCATTCAAAAATTTCCCATTCCAACTGTGGAGAATCAGGTCTGTATTCCCCATAGGGGTCACCATCCCTGCTGGATAAGTATCAAGATATGGAGGTTTGAGAAAGAGTCCCGCGACTCTTGTTTGCAGCACTTCAGATTTTGACACTCGACATGAGCACCAGACTTACCATTGGATTATCCAGAAAGCCTGTAAGCAACAAGGCATAGGGGGGATTTGTTGCCAAGACATGGCAGACACCCAGAGGCAGGCCTAGGGTGTTCACACCAATGTGACCTGCCCATTGGCAGGTGTCCGAGCGCCCCAGGCTAGGCTGCTCTTAGTAAGGGTTTGAGAAACATTGTTTATGTCGGACCGCTAGGCAGACTGGGCAGCTTGGTCTCGCTTCCAATAGGACTGTGGTTCTGAAAAGCACATAATTTCTCCAAGACGCAGTTATCCCAAGCCTACCTGTGTAGACCGACGGACATCGCAAATCAAGGTCTGGTGCCACCCCAAAGGAGTAAGACAACCAGCCCAATGAACTGCAGAGGTCCTGCTACAGAGGAGCCCAGGATGCCAAACGTCCAACGGCAAACGCAGATACCTCCAGCTTACCTGTGTAGACCCACAGACAACGCAAATAAAGGTCTGGTGCCACCCCAAAGGGGTAAGACAACCAGCCCAATGATCTGCAGAGGTCCTGCTACAGAGGAGCAAAGGTGCCAAACGTTAAGCACAGCCAACCTTAGCAGATGCCACAGACAAAGGTCTGGCGCCACCACAGGGGTAAGACAACCAGACCAATGAACTCCAGCACTGCTGCAGGGACCCGGTTTCCCCATAGGGAGGCCAGGAGGGCTAAGTAGGAAAAATTAGGACTCCCATTCCCACATAAAACTAGACCCACAGTACACAGGAACCATCTGTAAAGATAAAACAAGACAGAGGCCCTGCGATGGTGGGCCACATTTGCACATCGACCAGACAGTAGTCCCACCAAGGCCCAAGTTGGAGAACTCCAGCTCCAACACCACTGCTCCCAAATCACTACCCAGGACCAGACACTGCTCCTGGGTCACACACTTCACACCATGCACCCTGGATGGGGCTGGCCCGTCCCAGCCACTCACTGTACCCTGGGCATGACTCATAATGAGAGCAGCGTTACTCCAGGCACATTGCACCAGGGTCCCATTCCATTGGCATTCTGCTCCTTTTTTTTTTTTTTTTTTACCCCAGAGACAGTGCTTCAAAGTTGGGACACATTTTTGGGACATTCAGGGCCAATAGAACCAGAAAAAAGGCCCAGGAAAACGGATCTCTCATGCCCACAGACAGAGCTCAGTGCCAGGCATGCATAGAACCAGGATTTGTGCAAATGTCAATCGCAAAAACGTCCGTTTCCCAAAACTGCCCGACTATCCCTTGGAACAACGCAAAATGTCAAAGTTCGTGGGAGCAGCGTGAGGGATTTTCGTGAGCAGCGTTAATCAGCCCGGGACTCCCGGGCTGAACCTTGTCTGCACAAACTCAGAAAAAGTCGATGGGCGGCATATGGTACTCTGGATATGGTACTCTGGATATGGTACTCTATTGGGACTTTGTTATAATCCATCGGTGACATGGGGTACTCTGGGTTTGACTCAGAATGAGAGCAGCTTTACCCAGGAACAGGTACTGATCCTGGGAATCAGCTCTCCCCAGAGGCCCAAGTTGGAGAACTCCAACTCCAACACCACTGCTCACAAATCACTACCCAGGACCAGACACTGCTCCTGGGTCACACACTTCACACCATGCACCCTGGTTGGGGCTAGCCCTGACCCTAACCCTAACCCTAACTGATCCTGGGACTCAGCTCTCCCCCAGAGGCCCAAGTTGGAGAACTCCAGCTCCAACACCACTGCTCACAAAATCACTACCCAGGACCAGACACTGCTCCTGGGTCACACACTTCACACCATGCACCCTGGTTGGGGCTAGCCCTGACCCTAACCCTAACCCTAACTGATCCTGGGACTCAGCTCTCCCCCAGAGGCCCAAGTTGGAGAACTCCAGCTCCAACACCACTGCTCACAAATCACTACCCAGGACCAGACACTGCTCCTGGGTCACACACTTCACACCATGCACCCTGGTTGGGGCTAGCCCTGACCCTAACCCTAACCCTAACTGATCCTGGGACTCAGCTCTCCCCCAGAGGCCCAAGTTGGAGAACTCCAACTCCAACACCACTGCTCACAAATCACTACCCAGGACCAGACACTGCTCCTGGGTCACACACTTCACACCATGCACCCTGGTTGGGGCTAGCCCTGACCCTAACCCTAACCCTAACTGATCCTGGGACTCAGCTCTCCCCCAGAGGCCCAAGGCGGAGAACTCCAGCTCCAACACCACTGCTCCCAAATCACTACCCAGGACCAGACACTGCTCCTGGGTCACACACTTCACACCATGCACCCTGGTTGGGGCTAGCCCTGACCCTAACCCTAACCCTAACTGATCCTGGGACTCAGCTCTCCCCCAGAGGCCCAAGTTGGAGAACTCCAGCTCCAACACCACTGCTCCCAAATCACTACCCAGGACCAGACACTGCTCCTGGGTCACACACTTCACACCATGCACCCTGGATGGGGCTGGCCCCGACACATCCACTCACTCTACACTCTCCATGACTCATAATTAGAGCAGCGCTACTCCAGGCACATTGCACCCGGGGCCCATTCCATTGGCATTCTGCTCCTTTTTTTTTTTTTTTTTTTTTACCCCAGAGACAGTGCTTCAAAGTTGGGACACATTTTTGGGACATTCAGGGCCAATAGAACCAGAAAAAAGGCCCAGGAAAACGGATCTCTCATGCCCACAGACAGAGCTCAGTGCCAGGCATGCATAGAACCAGGATTTGTGCAAATGTCAATCGCAAAAACGCCGCTTTCCCAAAACTGCCCGACTATCCCTTGGAACAACGCAAAATGTCAAAGTTCGGCGTGGGAGCAGCGAGGGATTTTCGCTGCGTGAGCAGCGTTAATCAGCCCGGGACTCCCGGGCTGAACCTTGTCTGCACAAACTCAGAAAAATGACTAAGTCGATGGGCGGCATATGGTACTCTGGATATGGTACTCTGGATATGGTACTCTATTGGGACTTTGTTATAATCCATCGGTGACATGGGGTACTCTGGGTTTGACTCAGAATGAGAGCAGCTTTACCCAGGAACAGGTACTGATCCTGGGACTCAGCTCTCCCCAGAGGCCCAAGTTGGAGAACTCCAGCTCCAACACCACTGCTCACAAATCACTACCCAGGACCAGACACTTCTCCTGGGTCACACACTTTACACCATGCACCCTGGTTGGGGCTAGCCCTGACCCTAACCCTAACCCTATCTGATCCTGGGACTCAGCTCTCCCCCAGAGGCCCAAGTTGGAGAACTCCAGCTCCAACACCACTGCTCACAAATCACTACCCAGGACCAGACACTGCTCCTGGGTCACACACTTCACACCATGCACCCTGGTTGGGGCTAGCCCTGACCCTAACCCTAACCCTAACTGATCCTGGGACTCAGCTCTCCCCCAGAGGCCCAAGTTGGAGAACTCCAACTCCAACACCACTGCTCACAAATCACTACCCAGGACCAGACACTGCTCCTGGGTCACACACTTCACACCATGCACCCTGGTTGGGGCTAGCCCTGACCCTAACCCTAACCCTAACTGATCCTGGGACTCAGCTCTCCCCCAGAGGCCCAAGGAGGAGAACTCCAGCTCCAACACCACTGCTCCCAAATCACTACCCAGGACCAGACACTGCTCCTGGGTCACACACTTCACACCATGCACCCTGGATGGGGCTGGCCCCGTCCCAGCCACTCACTGTACCCTGGGCATGACTCATAATGAGAGCAGCGTTACCCAGGCACATTGCACCAGGGTCCCATTCCATTGGCATTCTGCTCCTTTTTTTTTTTTTTTTTACCCCAGAGACAGTGCTTCAAAGTTGGGACACATTTTTGGGACATTCAGGGCCAATAGAACCAGAAAAAAGGCCCAGGAAAACGGATCTCTCATGCCCACAGACAGAGCTCAGTGCCAGGCATGCATAGAACCAGGATTTGTGCAAATGTCAATCGCAAAAAACGTCGTTTCCCAAAACTGCCTGACTATCCCTTGGAACAACGCAGAATGTCAAAGTTCGCGTGGGAGCAGCGTAGGGATTTTCGCGTGAGCAGCGTTAATCAGCCCGGGACTCCCGGGCTGAACCTTGTCTGCACAAACTCAGAAAAATGACTAAGTCGATGGGCGGCATATGGTACTCTGGATATGGTACTCTGGATATGGTACTCTATTGGGACTTTGTTATAATCCATCGGTGACATGGGGTACTCTGGGTTTGACTCAGAATGAGAGCAGCTTTACCCAGGAACAGGTACTGATCCTGGGACTCAGCTCTCCCCCAGAGGCCCAAGTTGGAGAACTCCAACTCCAACACCACTGCTCACAAATCACTACCCAGGACCAGACACTGCTCCTGGGTCACACACTTCACACCATGCACCCTGGTTGGGGCGAGCCCTGACCCTAACCCTAACCCTAACTGATCCTGGGACTCAGCTCTCCCCCAGAGGCCCAAGTTGGAGAACTCCAGCTCCAACACCACTGCTCACAAATCACTACCCAGGACCAGACACTGCTCCTGGGTCACACACTTCACACCATGCACCCTGGTTGGGGCTAGCCCTGACCCTAACCCTAACCCTAACTGATCCTGGGACTCAGCTCTCCCCCAGAGGCCCAAGTTGGAGAACTCCAGCTCCAACACCACTGCTCACAAATCACTACCCAGGACCAGACACTGCTCCTGGGTCACACACTTCACACCATGCACCCTGGTTGGGGCTAGCCCTGACCCTAACCCTAACCCTAACTGATCCTGGGACTCAGCTCTCCCCCAGAGGCCCAAGTTGGAGAACTCCAACTCCAACACCACTGCTCACAAATCACTACCCAGGACCAGACACTGCTCCTGGGTCACACACTTCACACCATGCACCCTGGTTGGGGCTAGCCCTGACCCTAACCCTAACCCTAACTGATCCTGGGACTCAGCTCTCCTCAGAGGCCCAAGGCGGAGAACTCCAGCTCCAACACCACTGCTCCCAAATCACTACCCAGGACCAGACACTGCTCCTGGGTCACACACTTCACACCATGCACCCTGGTTGGGGCTAGCCCTGACCCTAACCCTAACCCTAACTGATCCTGGGACTCAGCTCTCCCCCAGAGGCCCAAGTTGGAGAACTCCAGGTCCAACACCACTGCTCCCAAATCACTACCCAGGACCAGACACTGCTCCTGGGTCACACACTTCACACCATGCACCCTGGATGGGGCTGGCCCCGTCCCAGCCACTCACTGTACCCTGGGCATGACTCATAATGAGAGCAGCGTTACCCAGGCACATTGCACCAGGGTCCCATTCCATTGGCATTCTGCTCCTTTTTTTTTTTTTTTTTTTTTACCCCAGAGACAGTGCTTCAAAGTTGGGACACATTTTTGGGACATTCAGGGCCAATAGAACCAGAAAAAAGGCCCAGGAAAACGGATCTCTCATGCCCACAGACAGAGCTCAGTGCCAGGCATGCATAGAACCAGGATTTGTGCAAATGTCAATCGCAAAAAACGTCGTTTCCCAAAACTGCCCGACTATCCCTTGGAACAACGCAAAATGTCAAAGTTCGCAAGTGGGAGCAGCGAGGGATTTTCGCGTGAGCAGCGTTAATCAGCCCGGGACTCCCGGCTGAACCTCTTGTCTGCACAAACTCAGAAAATGACTAAGTCGATGGGCGGCATATGGTACTCTGGATATGGTACTCTGGATATGGTACTCTATTGGGACTTTGTTAGAGACCCCCAGCAGCACTCTTTCTTTCTTTCTTTCTTTCTTTCTTTCTTTCTTTCTTTCTTTCTTTCTTTCTTTCTCTCTTTCTTTCTTTCTTTCTTTATTTTTTTCTTTCTTTCTTTCTTTCTTCAGTGGGTTGTCTCTGGAGCCCTGTTGCACCCAGTATTGGCACAAATTCTACCCCAGACACCAGTGCATTATTCGAGCTGATTTTGCATGTTTTCTTTCTTTTTCTTTCTTTCTCTTTCTTTCTTTCTTTCTTTCTTTTTTTCTTTCTCTTTCTTTCTTTCTTTCTTTCTTTCTTTCTCTCTCTTTCTCTCTCTTTCTCTCTTTCTTTCGTTCTCTTTCTTTCTCTCTTTATTTATTTTTTTTCTTTCTCTTTCTTTCTTTCTTTCTTTCTTTTTTGAGGGGGGGTTTGTTTGTTTTTTTCCACTAAATCCCAATTGAGGCTTAAAGTAGAAATAAAAAACTGTGGCGCTTAGAGGGTTAAAAACATGTGATATAGGCCAGTGTGGATACAGCCGTATGATTACCTCGTGAGTGCAGTTATTTTAATATCTATTTGGCCGCAGTTAAACTCTGGTTTTACAAGTGTAAGTGCTGTTATGTAGCGTGCATGTGTGTGTGTTATGGTCTAATATCACCGTGTTTAGTAAATGCGCTGTGCGTTTGTTTCTGTCTGCTGCATAAAGGTGACAGTTTGTCCTGCCTGTTGTGACTGCTCCACGACTGTTTTGGTGAGTTTCATATGGGTAAGTGTAGCGTATAACTAATGCTGGTGGGGCAGTTTATTTTTGATTTATTTATTTATTTGATAGGGACGAGTATGTACATTAAACATGTAACATACTACAACATTTATAGCCATGGCTAATTTGCAATGTCTGTCCCTAGAAGGGCTTTTACACCATACAAAAATATGCATAATTACATTAATATTTATACCAAGGCAAAGGCAGAGGCCGACAAATCCTCCCAGAAGTCATGTATAAAATGTTCAAAACTAAGAAAGTTCAATCTCAAGGTTTTTTGTCTAGTGTTTTTATGGCCCTGTTGTAGATCATTCTCAGTGGTTTAATTGTGGAGACTGTTGCCAGTACATGATACCGGAGCTGATTTGGGAGAATATCATTGAATGCATGATGACATTTGCATGGAATGGTAAACACTCTCTGATTAGTTTAAAGCTATATAAATGTGTTTAGGTTATTCTTACGACCTTTTTAACATGACTGTCAAAAAATACAAGGAAGTACAGACTCAGGCCTAGATATTTGACCTCTTTCACTTGCTTAATGTTTTGCCCATCTCGCTGTATGTCCCTACAGATCAATATCTGCTCACTCTGTAATCAAATTCAGATGGCCGTGATTGACAGGGAGATTAGCCAATGAGGGACAGGCATGATCCGTCCATATCAAAACAAACATGGCTGCTCACGAGGAAAAAAGGAGGAAAAACATCGCACATTTCAGTGAAGCACAAAACTCTGTTCATTTGAGGTGAGAGAAGTTTTGTTTTGTCAGGGATGTCTCTAGGATGTCTTGAATGGGGGGTTTTTGGTCATAAGACAAAAAACTCCATATTTTCATTTTGCATTATAATTACATATGAATGCATCATTATAAATCTGATTTAAAGCATTACAGAGAATAAGTTGGGTCCCAGCATTACACAATATAAATGGTTACTACTTAAAGTGTGTGTGTGTTAAAGAAAAAAATCTCCTTTTATTTGGTGGGGTTTAGGTCTGTTTTTTACAGTTACCATGGCAGGCTTACCCTTCATGTGCACATGTTCAAAATGGGTTTCAGCTTCCTGTTATATGTAACATTTTGAGGTCTCTATCCCCTATTCAAAAGATATATTTTCTTTTAAATTGGTGCTCACTCTAGCGAACAGTCGTACTTAATTTCTCATCATTCTGAAATCCAAGGATAGCATTGATCAAATAAGGTAAATCCACTGAGATGCTTTTAATGTTTTACCAACATTAAGTTTAAGTCCAGAGTTCTTGAACCATACTGCAGCAGATTATAGATGGCCTTGTATCTGAGCAGTAATGGTGTCAATATTTTTACCACTCACAAACACAACTGCATCGTCTGCAGACATTTGATAAGTCATTCATAGATAGTGTAAAAAGGAGTGGGCCGAGTATTGATCCTTGTGTTACCTGTTTTCAATATTAAAAAAGATTTTTCATTGTTGATTATTACACATTGTTGTCTTGAACCACTGTAAGGTTCCTCTGTCAAAATTTAACCTGGCTGTGTAGTGTATGAGAACATCAGGATGTAGAAGATCAAAGGCCATTTTTAAATTAAAAAAAGACTGCACCAATTATTTGACGTTTATCAATTGCTATTTTGAGCTTTTCAATTGTCACCGTTTCCAATTGTTTCAGAAAAACAAACATTTTTTCTTTATAAATCTCATGGTGAATCTGGAGCTCTGACTTGCACATTTTTCGCTCGGCCTGGCGACACTCCCTTTTCTGTGCTCTGACCGTCTCATCATTCCTCAATGGAGCTTTCTGATTATTTTTAACAGTTTTAACCTTCATGGGAGCAATGCAGGACAAGTCAGCAGCACAACAAACTCTACAAAAGGAAAAGGCAACAATCATAACAAGAACACATGGCATCACAGCAGCGCAGCTTCAACACGCGCACGGCGAGGTCTACTACACTCTACACTGTGTACACCGGAGCACGTTACGTCGCAACCACAAGCTCATTTTACACGTGATTTATCAGTGGCAGCGCTCCATATATTTCCCAAAAAGTAGAGATAAGAAAGTCTTACCTTGCTAATTTCTCCAGAGTACTGAAACAGAGTACATTCTCTATTGTTACTGTCTCTAAAAGTTTAATTTAGTCCAATATGCAGAGCTGAAAGTGGTTCAAGTCCAGTCGAGTCAGCAAAATGTCCAGACTATATGCTACTCTTTTCAATGTCATGTAACTAAAGCAATTATTGCCTGTTTTACGACTACAACGTCAGCCATGTCGTTTGTTGCGAGTTAGTGTGTTGTCATTTTCTAAGCTTTTCACAATAAGGCTATTTGTGCAGCTCTTCTATAAAGATTGTTTTATTGTGACATTTTTAGTTGATGTCAGCAGCGCCTTACATCGCAACATGTGCTTGACAAACTTTTCATATGTTATCCGCCACTTATTAAATAAAGACACAACTTGGCGGTGCTGTGCGGCCTCCAGTGAAACAAAGCAGAACGAGGCGACACACATGAAGGGTTGGCCGGTCGCAACTGCAGCAGAGGCCAGTGTGTGAGGGCGTGGCTGCATGACTCTCACATCTCCCCCGTTTTGCATTACACAAGCCCCAACACCGGTCCTCAAAGTAGGGCAGAAGGATTTTGGCAAAAACATTGTTCTGCTCTCAGTGCTTCACGTGTGCATCTAGGCAGACAGATAACCAATCCAATAACCACACTGGTTGTTCCGCTGAGAAGGCTTATTCATCGGATGAATGTGGATGTGTGTGTGTGGGTATTTGGTTAAAAAAAAACAAAAAGAAACACAAAAAAGTGTGTATGAGTTTACATATGTACCAATGTTTTTTAAATGCATAAAAGTACTGTGAAATCTCAGAACTCATTTTAACCGGATGCACAACAAATGCAAATACTAGCCAACATGCTAATGCTAGCGCTAGTATTCGGCTCTAACAAGACTAAAAACAAAGCTAACTATGAAATTTTCGGCTTCGCTGAACAGAGACCATAGCAGTTATCCCAAACAATTGGATAACATTGGGTGGCCCACTCCTCAAGATGATTTTCACCAAATTTTACCTTACGTCTACAGAGGAGTTTTTAAAAGTACAAAGTGTAAACATTTGAGCAATTTTTCGAAATTCCCATTGCAATAACATGGGAAATTTCTGTCATTGGTACGGCTACACCGTATGAAATATGACATGGATCTGACTGCCTTTTTTGGATCGGGACGCAAAATTGTAACAAATTCCGTAAAATAAAAAATCTTAGGCTCCTAGAAAATGCAGCATTTCTAAAAATTCAGCATTTCTAAAAATGTTCAACAAAGCAGTTGCAACGATGCCATCAAGCCCTGTAAGGGCTTGGGCCTAATTACTAATACTTTTTTAAGGGACTTGCCCAGCACTGCACACCTGACAGAACTTGCTTACCCCACAGGATGTAGTTCTGAGAAACAAGGGCTGAGGTGTGCAGCAGACAAAAACAAGACGTGAGATGCAGCACGGCTCATTGGGAAAGCGTAGCAGCCACAAGTCTTTTTGGTTTTCCTGAAGAAAAAACTAAGAAAACATTTTATTCTCTGTAACTGTGCTTTAAAAAGCAATACAAGGATAAGTCCAATCAAAATTGCTGTTCTTCGTCCCGGTTCCTTCACGTGTCTGGTAAGTAACTTTTAATCTGATCCTTTGCAAGCACAGCCATCTGAAAATAAGGTGTAGTTACACAGAAGCCAAGGCAATAAGCTAATGTTTGAGCTGAACTACAACAGTGGCTTTAACAGACTGGACATTTGGTTCAGGGTCTTTGGTTCAATTAGAGCCAGATCCAGTCCGGAGGTTTGCCCCAAGGATCCAGACCAGAGCCGAGGGCGAGTGTCAATAAACTGTCCCGTGTCAGATGCAGCATGAGTTCTCATTAAACCCACAGATGTTTTAAGGCCTGATCATTGCCAACAGTGACATTACTATATTCCCCTGAGCAGTGTTTATCTAATCGCAGCAAAACTTCTGCACATTCAGAGACCTGATCCAGCACAGTCAATTTAATTATAGTGTCTAAAGAGCAGTCCAAATACTGGCAAAATATAAAAATAGAAATGTGAGAACAAATCAGAAAACCACATATAGTTTAGTGTCTGTTGGCTTTACCGAGATGCAAACATCTAAAGTCGATGTTCCATTTTCAGTCTATTCTATCTGAAATTTTCAAATTAAAAACCGTCAAAAATCACATAAAATGCAATATTTAACATATCACTTATATCACTTTTAAACAGTGGTGGAAACTAACACAGAAAGTATACTGCACTTGAGTACAATTTTAGGTATCTGTACTTTACTTAAGTACATTTAACAGTGGATACTTTTTACTTCACTACAGTTGAGAGCAGGAATATGTACTTATTCTCCACTTTTTATACTGAAAAGTAAAAAGTACTTTCTGTATGGTTTGAGGGATTAAATGTTTTGAGTTCAGCTGAGTAAACAAAAATATTCAAGAACTTAAAAAAAAGAGAAACTAATTGATTCTTTATCAAGATCACCGTATTTAACGCCTTCATCGATATAGAAATTAGCATCAAATACTGTTACTATAAGTAAAATTTCAAACATATACTTCAATACCTTTATTTAAACTAGAACAAATGAGAAAAAGACAAATAAGAATTAAGGAAGTACAATCACATATAAAAACATTTCATATTGCCAAATATTAAAAGAGAGCCCGTGTTTCTCAGGAGAGTTGTCTTCAGGTCGATTTCAGGCAAATGTTGCAGCTGGTTTTCCGCTCAGTGACAGCAGGGGGCGACAACGAGCAATCGCCCCAAAAACACATCTGCAACCACCACACGGACTTACAAAGACTTTAAAAAGATAAACATGTCACTTGGTTCTGCTTTAAGCAGATATCTGTATGTAATACTTTTACTCAAGTAACATTTTATTCCTGTATCTGTACTAAAGTAACAAAATGGAGAACTTTGTGTCCGTACATAATAGTACTCCAGAGTCACGTCCTCTATCTGTACATAACCTCACATGGTAGTCCACTGCCAAATGTCTTTAACATTACTCATTAATGTTCAGATTTGTTTTGTTTTTGTTTAGTCAGCTCTTTAAGAATATTCTAATGTTATGTTCAAAAACATGATACATGATAATCCACCTCTATGAGAATCAGTGAAGCGAGAGACAATTGGTCCTGTTTTGTCTTGGGTACCTGAGGGAATTTAAATGTTAGATACAGTAAGTCTAAATATTTATTTACTGCTTTTTTAAACGTCTTTATAATGATTAGATCTGGCTTGAATCCAGGTCTAAAACCCAACTAATTTAAATTGATAATAAATTAACTTGAATCAGAATTAGTCATGAAATACAAAAGGCCAGGTTAATTACAAACTAACTGATAGTGTTTGATTCCATGACATGTGCCCTGCATGATACACACAATATAATGTGTAAAATGAGCTGTAACTCTAAACTTTATTTTGGACTAGATGTATTTGTAATTGTTCCACATTATTTCAACTCATTCATAGGTGCAAAGTTAGGTGCTCAATTGTAAATCACGGCAGGATTCAAAGAAAAGGCAGAATTAACCAAAAACGTTTCCAAAAATCAAAAAATAAACTATTCCCGCTGAGGTTCACGCATCCAAATCAAACCTGTTGTAGTCTTCAAAAATTAACCCATTTTATCCAAGGCAAGAGGAAAAAAATCCAGGAAAATGACTTCTTAAATTGCTCTCTAAAACAAACAGTTAGATCCTTGTGTGTAAAACCCTTTTCTCCGGCGGTAAATCCCGTTAAACTCCGTTGGTTCAGCGTGTCCGGACACTCACCGCTGGAGCGCCTCATGATGTTCTCCAGGAAGGTGTTCTGAGGCGCCACCATAGAACTATAAAAAAACCTGTCAAGATGAATCCAAAATGGCCGCCCTGTTTATCCCTATGGAGAGTGCTCATTGGCGCATGACCCCAAAAAAGTTTCTTACTTCCGCATTTACTTCCTGATACGGAGGCTGACATCTTTGTTTTACTTCCTGACACGGAGGCTGCCATCTTTGCTTTAGGGCGCCACGTGACGACAATCCCCCACTTCATATAAAAACGGTAATTTCGGTGATTTTAGAAACGGTAGAAAAGAACATTTCCTTCTATTTTATTTAAATACCGATAATAATTCAGTACTGTCTGCAATTATAATGTGAAATTTTTAAAAAAGGCTGGTTCCAAGAGGCTGCAGTACCTCACACGGCCACTAATCAATCTGGGACCACAGACAGAGGGGGCGTGTCTTATCCAGTTCATTTAATACATCCATGGGCGCCACCAGCCCGCGTTTCCCGCCGGGCATCATGAGAGAGAGAGAGGCGCGAGGAGAGAGAGAGGGGATAGGGAGAGAGGCGCGAGGAGGGAGAGAGAAGGGAGGGGAGATTCAGATTCAGATTCAGATTCAGAAAACTTTATTGATCCCAGAGGGCAATTCATTTGCAGCATTTCCAAGAGCAGTTCACACACATACATACAAAACACACCCTGCGTGAGTCCATTTCACAGTTACAACAATATTATATACAATAAAATTAGCAAATACTGCCATTCAAATTCAACAGTTTAATCACGGAGGGCACGAAGGAGTTGGAAAAACGATTCGTTTTCCTCACTGGCACATAGAAACGGCGCCATGAAGGCATCATAACAAACTCAGGAGTCAGAGGGTGTTGAGGCTGTCCCAGGATGGTCTTTGCTTTATTCAGCACCTGCTCCTCCCACAGAGAGTGAAGGTCTCTCAATTTAATGCCTGTAATTTTTGAGCAGGTTTTAACAATTGCCTGCAATGTATTTTTGTCCTTCAAGGACAAGCCGTGGAACCAGCAGATAAAAGAAAAAGTGAGAAGGCTTTCAATAAAAGAACAAAAAAAATGATTAAGAATAGTTCTGTTTACATTAAAAGAGTTTAGTCTCCTCAACAAGTAAATTCTCTGCTGTCCTCGTTTAACAATGGACTCTGCATTCAGGTCAAACCTCAGTTTGTTGTCAATTAAAGTGCCAAGATATTTATAACTCTCGACGACTTCCACATCCTCACCATGGATGACACTAACACTGTGTGAAGCGGCACGTCTGAAGTCTATTTCCATGTCCTTTGTTTTAGAAACATTTAAATCAAGAAAATTGTCCTCACACCATTTTACAAATTGTACCAGAGCAGGCCCATGGTTGGCCTCAGATCCTGACAATAAGGTCACCAGAACTGTGTCATCGGAACATTTTATGAGAAAACTGTTCTCTTCCGAGGATCTGCAGCTGTCTGTGTACAGGATGAAAAGCAGAGGGGAAAGGACACTGCCTTGGGGAGATCCCGTGTTAGATATGGAGGGAGGAGACATTTCTTCCATTCACAAACACACGCTGGACCCGGTCAGTAAGAAAATTTAAAATCAGTAAGAGCAGCTGGTCTGGAAGGTTAAAATCTGAAGCCAGTCTTTGGATCAAAATATGAGGCTGCAATTTGTTAAAGGCAGAGGAAAAGTCCGCAAATAAAAATCTCACATGTGCCGCAGTGTTTTCAAGGTGCTTGTAAACAGTGTTCAGTAAGTATAACTTAGCATCTTCCACTCCTTTTTTAGGCTGATAGGCAAATTGCAGTGGATCGAGTTTCCCTTCAGTTAAAAGCAAAATATCAGACTTTAAAATATGTTCAAAGCATTTCATGACAAGTGATGTGAGTGCCACTGGTCTGAAATCTCTCAATTCCTTAGACTCGTTTGTTTTGGGAAGCGGTATCACTGTATCACTTGTATCACTTGTTCTAGTAGATATGTTCTTTCAAAACGAGAGAAAAAGGAGTTAAATGCACTTGGCAACTCAAAATCCGGCAACCCGTCCACAGTAACTGGTTTTCTGTCCTCTTTTTGAAGGCTACTGGAGGCCATGTTCTTAATACCCCTCCAAGCTGCTCTAAGGTCACCACTACTGTACTGGGCTTCCACTTTTTCCTTGTATTTTAGTCTAGCCTTTCTTAAATCCCTTTTTACCTCCCTGGAGACTTCCTTTTTCTCCAGCTGGTCACCAGTGCAGTAGACCACTTTCTTTTCATTTATTGTTGATTTAAGCTCTTTTGTTACCCATGGTTTGTTATTTGGATAAATAACTTTTTTTTTCTAACAGAACTAGGACGACCCATTAAGACATGATTCATCATGCTGACAGGACACAGGTGACAGTTGACACCCTGGAGTAGGTAAATAGACTTCAAATCGGAAATCAGATAAAGAAATACAAAATCATTAAAAATTATTTTCAAAGAGAAGAGTGCAGATAAAATCTTTGTCACATGCACATCTAAACACAACTGTTTTTAGCCTGGATTTGAACATAGTGGATGCACCAGCAGGAGGCAGGTCCATGTGTAGTCCTGACCATCACACCAGGTCCTCAGAGTCCGAGATGGCTCATTTGGCATTAACTAATGTCAGCGATGCACTTTGGTGCTTCCAGAGATGGGCAGAGTATCTAGATATTGTACTCAAGTACAGTCACTTCAAAAAAATATTACTCTAGTAGGAGTAAAAATATTGTTGGAAATTAGTAGTAATTAGTATTAACGGTAGCTGAGCTGGAGGGTTTGTTAGTCTGTTTACTGTTGCAAACAGTGCGCACCTCAATTCAGAATATATGAGGCAGACACCCACTGTGGGTTAAGTGCATGGGGTTAGCAGGACTGCGAGCAGCTACAGATGCATCTGCTGGAAGACACTGATTGTGTACCGTGATCAGAGTAAGGATTCGGCCAGATTTGATGGGACTGCTACTGGCACACTGCTGGATAAAAGTCTGCAGCCCAGCCTAAAGGTGGCCTGTGAACTCTTATTTGATGATCTACACTTTTGTGTACGATAGGAGGCTCTGCAGCCAATATTTTTGTTTTTGTTCACTTGCTCCCACCACCTCCAACATACATAAAGTGAACAACCAAACCCTATACACTGTGCAGATTTTGCAAACATTCTATTCTGCGGTTTGCGAAAGCCAAATTAACACTTATTGTGCCCTTTCAAGTCAAATGTGTTGAATATTCTCAAGTGCACTAGAACTCTATATACTGCACATATTAGTCAATATTTTTATTTTTATTCTGGAGAGAGACAAATCTTCTGATCTTTGATTAACAAGGCCTGTATTTGACACACGGTACGTGCAAACTGTTTGTCAGGAAAGCATTTTGGATAAAAAGAATGAGTCAACTAATTTCAAAGCAATACAGTGTCTTGTGAAGCCTTGTAGCTCATTATCAAGTCAGCAGCAGACCTGGTAATCACTGTGTGAAAGCTATTTTTTTATTTTATCTTTGATCTTCATTAACTGTGCTCTTAACCCTTAAAAAAAGTTGGAAGACTTCTACATTGTACAAAATATTTTGCTGATGCTAACGACATCTCCAAACTTTATCTGTTCATCAGCCTGGTGGCTAGAGCTGCATCAAGTGGAGAAGAATAGAGGGGAAAAAACACCGCCTTGAGTGCCAGAGCTGTCAAGACTCAGACATGGACTCAGACAGCGTAGACGGTACTGAAGACAATTCATCTATGTTCAATTTTCTTATGAAATATGATTCACAGTGTTGTGGCAACTGTTGTAATTTTGGGCAGTACAAAAATACATTGAATTAAAATTAAATAAAATTATAGTGATTATTTATTGTCATTTCTTTTTTTTCCAGAGATTATGGCTGGACAATGGAAAGAAGACCTTCAAACAGCACTTCAAAACAATGACCAGGCTGGAGCAGCTAAAATGGCTCGAGAGCATTTAGAAACTCTAGAGAGTCTTCCTCTCACTATTGCCATCACTGGAGAGTCTGGCTCTGGTAAATCTACTCTGGTCAATGCTCTCAGAGGAATAAAAAACAAAACAAAAGGAGCTGCACCCACAGGTGTAGTGGAGACCACAAAAGAGCCCATAGAGTACACCCACCCACAAAACCCAAAGATTAAAATCTGGGATCTGCCTGGGATCGGTACCACCAAGTTTACAGCTGACAAATATCTGCAGGACGTGGGGTTTGAGAAGTACGACTTCTTCATCATCGTTTCCAATATTCGATTCAAAGAAAATGATGCAAAACTGACTCAAGAAATTCAGAAAATGAAGAAGAAGTTCTACTTTGTCCGATCAAAGATTGACCACAACATACGGGATGAAAAAGAGAGCGATCCAGACCTAAATGAAGAGGATCTCCTTAAAACCATCAGAGACAACTGCACTGAAGGTAAGTGTGCTGTCCACATTGTATAATGTATGGCCTGTTGTAAAATAAGTTTTGTTAATATATTAACAATATATATCTATGACACAGAGCTTAAGAAGCTGGGCATCGAGTCTCCAAAGGTCTTCCTGGTGTCCAGTAACAAACTCCATCTGTACGAATTTCAGGTTTTGTGGAAAACTTTAGAAAAAGAACTTCCTCAACACCAACGGGACATGTTGCTCTTAGCCCTGCCAAACATCAGTTTGGATGTGATTCAGCAGAAGAAAAAGGTTTTAGGGAGCAAAATAAAATGGTGCACTTTAACGTCTGCAGCAGGAGCAGCTGTGCCCGTTCCAGGTCTTTCTGAGGCACTTGATCTGGGCATGATATTGGCTTTTACAACAAAGTGTCTGAGTTCACTGGGTCTTACTCTTGAGTCACTGCTGAAGCTCTCTGAAGTTACTGGTGTGCCTTTCGAAGAGCTCAGGAAAGAGTTAAAATCTCCTCTGGCATCAACAGGTAAAGTAACCAAAGATCTGTTGTTAAGAGTGTTGTCCATGTCTGCTACTCACATCACAGCAGTAGCTTTAGAGGAAGGTGTCAGATTTGTCCCATTTTTTGGAATCCCAGTTGCAATGTGTCTGTCGAGCTTTACAACCTACAGAGCCCTTCATTACATCCTGAATACACTGGCTGAGGATGCACAGGGGGTGATGATGAGAGCCCTGAGGTTAAACACACAAGTGTGAACAACATGTATTTACCAACAACTTTATTACTCATCACAAAAAAGTATATATATGAACATATATAAAGACGATGAAAAAAAAAAAACAAATGGGTAAAAAGTCAGCAGAAATAAAAGGAATAAAATAAAGTGTATAAAAGACAACAGTGTGGCCTTGCTGCCTGTAAAGCCTGATCCTGTCAGATCTCAGATGCTCAAATGGTCAGGACTGACGCTGGAACACCAGGAGCCACAGGGGACGAAATGTCATTGTGTCCTTAGGCAAGACACTTCACCCACACTGCCTAGTATGAAAGTGATGTGTGTGTGTGGTGGTGGTAGGAGGGGCCAATGGCGCACACTGGCAGCCTCGTTTCTGTAAGTCTGCCCCAGGGCAGCTGTGTGTGAAGTGTGGAGTGAATGAATAATGCAGTGTGAAACGAGTGTCATGAAAGGCGAAATAAAAATCCATTATCAATGAATTAAAATGAATAAGACAGTATGATGTGTTAAAAATATAGATCCCACAAAAACAATTCAAGACCACTTGTTTCTTTCTCACTTACTATGGAGGACCCTGGGGGACACGTTAAATGGAGTAAAGCTTACTATTTCACTTTTATTATTGACTTGACATTAGCCAGTAAGACCAGGGGAGCGACGGAAAAGCTAATCAGAGAAGGTAAAACTATTTACAAAAGCTTATATTTGGAAAGTTCATTCTGTCTTGTAATTATTAACTTGTGAGTTTCTATTCATTCATTTCCCTGACATGTTTCGGCGGGAGGACTTCCGCCTTCGTCAGAGGTGACATCTGATGAATGTGACGTGTCTCTGATCAGATGTTCTTTCCAGACGTGGTTAGCTTGACAAAGCTACCAAACTGACCACACTGCCCCCTGGTGGTCTCTGGAGAAGTGAGTCCCATGTGTGAGCCAAACTAAAAGCTCCCTCGTCTCTGTTGATGGTCCGTGTGCTTAAAGTTTATAGCTGTTTACAGCTGCCGTATTAGAAGAAACTCATAAGTCAACTTTTCCAAAATGGATTTCAATATGAATCAAGTATTTATTTACAGATACATTTAATAAACATTCTTTTAAAATCTTTGATTTTGAAAATTGATTAAGAACACTTTTAAAAATTCTTTTAGTAAGATATATAGTTAATCATTGTATTATAACAAACTCTTTTAATAAATGCTTTAGTTCCTTTAACTCAGGGTCCTCCAGAAGTTACAATCACAGCGTCAGAAGTGGAATCCTCCAGGACAAGAACGTGATCATAGACAGGTGTCCTTCATTAACCCAAAACATGCACATTAGGTCAAATCCTCCAGCAAAGGTCCTGACCAAGTGGAGCTCTGGATCTGGTCCCCAGGCACTGCTCCTGACAGGTTTAACCCATACAGCGGCACTGATGGGTGAAATGCAGATTACACTGGGACAATAAAGGCTCATCTAAACCATTAAAGAATTTAGTTTAGTTAATTAGACTAAAAATTAATTTCTCTTATTTAAATACATACGTATTAAAGGCCTTTTTTGGGGGGGACTTTTGAGCTTTTAACCATGTTCAAACATGTTCTTCCCTAAAAACACACCTGGAGTTTCATTTAGTTTCATTCACACTAGTTTGTTGAATCCTGGTTAGAAAACCCTCTCCCTCCGACCGTCACTCTTCTGAATTCCTTTGATGTGGGATGTGGCTCTGTTTTTAAGTCCTTGAATCATCACCAGACTCAGCTTCCATAACAAAGCATTGTGTGTGTATAAATATTTGTGTAATCCCTCCTGCAGCCAGTAGATGGAGCCACAGCAAGTTACCCTGGCGTCTCCCAAGGCTGTGTGTTATATTGTTCTTTGTAAAAACATTTTATGTGTAGTTATAAAACATGAGATGTCAATGTAAAGATACTCAAGAGCAGGTTTGAAGGCAAGAACAAATAATGCATAATATTTGAACTTTAATGTAAAGATTAAGCAACAAATGTAAATCATGATTGATTACTGTAGGTGTTTGTGTACAAATAAAAATAAAATATATACATTATAATAGACAAGGTATGTCATTTCCTAATTATTTAGCCTTTGCAAATTCAGAGAACTGTTTAGTTCACAGTCCACGGCTTCAAATGATGTGAAATAATGAGGTCCTAAGTAAAAGAGCTTGGTTGGCTTTAACTTTGTTCAAAAATTACATCTATTCTTTAAAGTTCACTTATATATTGCCTAAAAGGAACGTAAGTTTAGAGAGATGAAGGGTGACGTATTAAAAATGATTAATATCCAACAAAATTTCAAAATTTAATACTGAGTAGTATTATATGCAAAACTATTAAAAATAAAACAGAAAAAACAGATAGAAACATCAGTGTTACTCAAATCGTGGGACACTCTGCTGTTTGAGTATTTGTTTTAGACACACACATTATTTTTTGGGGTTAATTGTTTTTTAGAACGACATAATCCACGTCTAATAGTCTAATTTAGATGTGTGGAAGTACTTTAGGCCTGATATGGTCCGGGTTTAGATCTGGTGGTACTCAGAAAGCCACACATCCTCTTTGGTGGTACTTGGTGTGAGAGTTGTATGAGAGCTAAAAGTGTGATTGTACAGACGCAGTGTTTACAGATTTATCCTCTGGTCTCGTCGCCTGTCAAACACCGCTGACATCATTCACCTGAGACACTGTAATTGGCCCCAGTGCATCGTGGGAAATGAGAGGAACGACAAGATCCTTCTGTTTAAACTGTCCTCTACCAGCAGAGGCTCTGTCTGCTCTCACTGCAGAGGGAAGTCTGTCACCAAAACACAACCTGAACAACAACACACACTACAGTAAAGATTAAAGGGTCCAATTATACAAAATCAACTTTAATCAGCTTTAAACTTATTACAGCATGTTTACTAGGGGTGTTGGGGGGACAAAAAAAAAAAAAAAAAATCGATTCTTAAAAGGATCTCACGTCTTAAAGATTCTGAATCGATTCTAAGTTCTAAAAAACTGATTTTAAATTACGTCAGAGTTTCCACTGCGTTCACTGTTTGTCACGCTAAAATTCCCCCTTTAAAGACGCGTTTCACATCGTCTTTAAACTGATAAAGCTCCGTGTGTTGTATTAAATACATAACACGTGTTATGCCGCAACTTATTTAAAACTTTGCGTGTCCCTTGATTTTCTGTCTCGTCCGTTCCACGCACCAGAGGAGGACACGCACCAGAGGAGGAACAGGGGGCTGACGCTGAGCGCACTGACGCTCACACACACGCACTGACACTAAAACACACATGAAGCAAACATACACAGAGCAGGAGACTTACGTGAGACCAGGGAGAGACACAGGAGAGACAGAGGAGAGACACAGGAGAGATGAACGGGAGAGATGAACGGGAGAGAAGCTCTACTTACAATCACATGGTTTGTGCCGTGTTGTTGTTGTTAGCGGTGGTGAAAAGCTTATGCGTCAAATGAGTTAAATGGCCAGAACCCCATTCTTCATTAATAGGCAAATAAATTAATTAGAAAATATTGATCATTGTTAACTTTGACAAACAGGACTACATAAGTTTAATAATTGCAGTGGGACAGTAATTGGATCTTTAAAAAAAAAAAAAATATATATATATATATATATATATATATATGTATGTATATATATGCATGCCACAAAGACTAATAAATATAAAAGACAGATTAAAAACAAAATTCTTTGGAATTTAATTGAGAATTGAATCGGAATCGTTTTTGAATCGAATTGGATCGCCATGAAAAATTCACACCCCTAATGTTAACTCATCATTAGTTTCCTCAAAGTTTATTTTGTTTGATTCCTGTGAGTTTTAAGTTGTGTTTTCTCCCTTGTTCCTGCCCACGTGTGATTATTTGAAAAAATTCAGACACATGTGGAGTTCTAAATGTCACATGGTCACTTTTCAAAAATAAAAACATGTAAATGACAATCTGCTGCTTGTTCTAGGGAAATATCACAATGAAGAGGCAAGGCTTATCACTATGGAGAGGCGGGGCCTATCACTATGAAGAGGCGGGGCTTATCATTATGAAGTGTGGAACCTGATTCTATTATTGGGCTGTTTTGGATCAACATTGAAGCCTATGATGAATAATATATAAAATAATAATCTATTTGTGTAAAAAGACCTATCAGACAGGTTTATAGTAAACTTAGCTTTAGGGGGTAAACTATGGACAAATTGAATTAAATAAAAAAATCTTTTAGTCTTTTGATTTTTTTTCTTGGTTAGTTGAATATTAGAAAACACTGTTAGGTAAATGATTTGATATATGATTTGTTTAAAAATTGAAGTTAAAACACAAGCAGTGAAGAAGAAGCAGAAGAAGAATTTTATATTTATAGAGCGCTTTTCCACCTAACAGGCACCCAAAGCGTTAAAGGCCCCTAGTGGTCACTCCAGGAACTGCACTGTTTTGCAGCTGAGTTTTCACAGATCTTCTGCAAGATGAAATGCTGAAAGCACAGGTTGAGCAACACTCAAACGCTCATGTTATTTCAAGTTATTTGAAACTTAATATTTATAATTGAGACTTTATGTTAAAAAACCTGCATGCAAGTCGAACTTTTTGAATAATTGTGGCTTTTAGATTTGTACATATTTTCACAAAGATGAAAAATTCACAATGTAGTTGATTCACAAATTCATTTTCACAAACTAAACAACTAAAGTTTTATCCACAAATACAGTATATATGTGCAAATCAAATTTGATGTGCATAAATCCATAAATGCAAGTCAGGCATTGTGAAAAAAGGTAAAGAAAAATGAAATGATTGTTCAATAAATTAACATGAGACAAGTTTCACCCCTTACAAAAAGTGCTGAGTCAGGATCCGTAGCAGTTCAATAAATAAAGAGTTGTTACTCATTTCACTTATTGATAAACCATTTTGTCATTACAAGTGCTTCACAATTTAGCTATTTTTTAGGTTTTTTGTTTTACTTCCAGGTTGTTAATGATGACATCACAAAAAAGTTTCTTTTGTGTAAATTCTGCAGAACCTTTGTCTCCCCAGGGTGATGTCATCAATTTGTTTACAATTTTACAATTTTCAGCATATTTTTCAACTTTTCTCCACATGACTGCTTGATTGGTGCAAAACTAAAATTCTGTTTGATAATTGGAAAAATTATTATTTGGCAATGAAAGTCACAAATGGAGATATTTGTCCATAAAAGTCTCTGAAGTGGGTCCAGTTTGTCTCTGAAAGTGAGTCTGAATATGTAAATCCAGAGTCAGATCAAAGCCAGGCTCAGTCACAAACATCTGGACCAGTCCGAGGTTTTATTGATCTGAGAATTTAATGAAAGAAAAAGGTCCACGAGACGTTCAAAGCCCCGAGGAGACGAGTAAAGGGCCGTCATGTGGAGATATGTCATGTCAAAGTGACATAGTGCACCTTTAACCCTCTAAGCGCCACAGTTTTTTATTTCTACTTTAAGCCTCAATTGGGATTTGGTGGAAAAAAACAAACAAACCCCCCCTCAAAAAAGAAAGAAAGAAAGAAAGAAAGAAAGAGAAAGAAAAAAATAAAGAAAGAGAGAAAGAAAGAGAACGAAAGAAAGAGAGAAAGAGAGAGAAAGAGAGAGAAAGAAAGAAAGAAAGAAAAAGAAAGAAAGAAAGAAAGAAAGAAAGAAAGAAAGAAAGAAAGAAAGAAAGAAAGAAAGAAAGAAAGAAAGAAAGAAAGAAAGAAAGAAAGAAAGAAAGAAAGAAAGAAAGAAAGAAAGAGTGCTGCTGGGGGTCTCTAACAAAGTCCCAATAGAGTACCAGATTCAGAGTACCATATCCAGAGTACCATATGCCGGCGATAAACTTAGTCATTTTTCTGAGTTTGTGCAGACAAGTTTCAGCCCGGGACTCCCGGGCTGATTAACGCTGCCCACGCGAAAAATCCTTACGCTGCTCCCACACGAACTTTGACATTTTGCGTTGTTCCAAGGGATAGTCGGGCAGTTTTGGGAAACGACGTTTTTTGCGATTGACATTTGCACAAATCCTGGTTCTATGCATGCCTGGCACTGAGCTCTGTCTGTGGGCATGAGAAATCCGTTTTCCTGGGCCTTTTTTCTGGTTCTATTGGCCCTGAATGTCCCAAGAAAGTGTCCAACATTGAAGCACTGTCTCTGGGGTAAAAAAAAAAAAAAAGGGAGCAGAATGCCAATGGGACCCCGGAGCAATGTGCCTGGGTAACGCTGCTCTCATTATGAGTCAAGCCCAGGGTACCGTGTGTGGCTGGGACAGGGCCAGCCCCATCCAGGGTGCAAGGTGTGAAGTGTGTGACCCAGGAGCAGTGTCTGGTCCTGGGTAGTGATTTGTGAGCAGTGGTGTTGGAGCTGGAGTTCTCCGCCTTGGGCCTCTGGGGGAGATCTGAGGCCCAGGATCAGTTTGGGTCAGGGTTAGGGCTAGGGCTAGCCCCTATCCAGGGTGCAAGGTGTGAAGTGTGTGACCCAGGAGCAGTGTCTGGTCCTGGGTAGTGATTTGTGAGCAGTGGTGTTGGAGCTGGAGTTCTCCGCCTTGGGCCTCTGGGGGAGATCTGAGGCCCAGGATCAGTTTGGGTCAGGGTTAGGGCTAGGGCTAGCCCCATACGGGTGCAAGGTGTGAAGTGTGTGACCCAGGAGCAGTGTCTGGTCCTGGGTAGTGATTTGTGAGCAGTGGTGTTGGAGCTGGAGTTCTCCGCCTTGGGCCTCTGGGGGAGAACTGAGTCCCAGGAGCAGTACCTGTTCCTGGGTAAAGCTGCTCTCATTCTGAGTCAAACCCAGAGTACCCCATGTCACCGATGGATTATAACAAAGTCCCAATAGAGTACCAGATTCAGAGTACCATATCCAGAGTACCATATGCCGGCGATAAACTTAGTCATTTTCCTGAGTTTGTGCAGACAAGTTTCAGCCCGGGACTCCCGGGCTGATTAACGCTGCCCACGCGAAAAATCCTTACGCTGCTCCCACACGAACTTTGACATTTTGCGTTGTTCCAAGGGATAGTCGGGCAGTTTTGGGAAACGACGTTTTTTGCGATTGACATTTGCACAAATCCTGGTTCTATGCATGCCTGGCACTGAGCTCTGTCTGTGGGCATGAGAAATCCGTTTTCCTGGGCCTTTTTTCTGGTTCTATTGGCCCTGAATGTCCCAAGAAAGTGTCCAACATTGAAGCACTGTCTCTGGGGTAAAAAAAAAAAAAAAAGGGAGCAGAATGCCAATGGGACCCCGGAGCAATGTGCCTGGGTAACGCTGCTCTCATTATGAGTCAAGCCCAGGGTACCGTGAGTGGCTGGGACAGGGCCAGCCCCATCCAGGGTGCAAGGTGTGAAGTGTGTGACCCAGGAGCAGTGTCTGGTCCTGGGCAGTGAGCAGTGGTGGTGGAGCTGGAGTTCTCCACCTTGGGCCTTGGTGGGACTAGTGTCTGGTCGATGTGCAAATGTGGCCCACCATCGCAGGGCCTCTGTCTTGTTTTATCTTTACAGATGGTTCCTGTGCACTGTGGGTCTAGTTTTATGTGGGAATGGGAGTCCTAATTTTTCCTACTTAGCCCTCCTGGCCTCCCTATGGGGAAACCGGGTCCCTGCAGCAGTGCTGGAGTTCATTGGTCTGGTTGTCTTACCCCTGTGGTGGCGCCAGACCTTTGTCTGTGGCATCTGCTCAGGTTGGCTGTGCTTAACGTATGGCACCCTTTGCTCCTCTGTAGCAGGACCTCTGCAGATCATTGGGCTGGTTGTCTTACCCCTTTGGGGTGGCACCAGACCTTTATTTGCGTTGTCTGTGGGTCTACACAGGTAAGCTGGAGGTATCTGCGTTTGCCGTTGGACGTTTGGCATCCTGGGCTCCTCTGTAGCAGGACCTCTGCAGTTCATTGGGCTGGTTGTCTTACTCCTTTGGGGTGGCACCAGACCTTGATTGTCCGTCGGTCTACACAGGTAGGCTTGGGATAACTGCGTCTTGGAGAAATTATGTGCTTTTCAGAACCACAGTCCTGTTGGAAGCGAGACCAAGCTGCCCAGTCTGCAGCAGGCTAGCCTGGGGCGCTCGGACACCTGCCAATGGGCAGATCACATTGGTGTGAACACCCTAGGCCTGCCTCTGGGTGTCTGCCATGTGCTTTTCAGAACTACAGTCCTGTTTGAAGCGAGACCAAGCTGCCCAGTCTGCCTAGCGGTCCGACATAAACAATGTTTCTCAAACCCTTACTAAGAGCAGCCTAGCCTGGGGCGCTCGGACACCTGCCAATGGGCAGGTCACATTGGTGTGAACACCCTAGGCCTGCCTCTGGGTGTCTGCCATGTGCTTTTCAGAACCACAGTCCTGTTGGAAGCGAGACCAAGCTGCCCAGTCTGCCTAGCGGTCCGACATAAACAATGTTTCTCAAACCCTTACTAAGAGCAGCCTAGCCTGGGGCGCTCGGACACCTGCCAATGGGCAGGTCACATTGGTGTGAACACCCTAGGCCTGCCTCTGGGTGTCTGCCATGTCTTGGCAACAAATTCCCCCTATGCCTTGTCGCTTACAGGCTTTCTGGATGATCCAATGGTAAGTCTGGTACTCATGTCGAGTGTCAAAATCTGAAGTGCTGCAAACAAGAGTCGCGGGACTCTTTCTCAAACCTCCATATCTTGATACTTATCCAGCAGGGATGGTGACCCCTATGGGGAATAAGGACCTGATTCTCCACAGTCGGAATGGGAAATATTTGAATGGCTAACATCCAAGGAAGAGTTATGGATGCAAAAGAATGGCATATCATCCAAGGAAGGTAGAAATGTCTGTGGGCACTTCCTAAACCACGTGCATCCCGTGGCTTTTGAGGTGTGTGTGTTACATTACAGAGTACCAGGGTCGCTGGGCTCCAGGCGCGCGGTCCAAGGGTGTGTAGCCCCGGGGAGGGGTGCTTAAGGGTGGGTACCCAGGTTCAAGTGGTGCACCTGGTTGTCTGGAGTCTCCAGACAAGGCACCTGATACTCCGCTCCACACTTTGAAATATATCGATCAGGGCCCCGCGACCCTGGTACTCCGCTCTTCTGGACACCGTCTGGAGACTCCAGACTACACCCGGGCTACACACCCTTGGTCCGACCCTGTTACTCCGACTGGAGTAGAAGGCACCTGGTACTCCGCTCCACACCCTGGTACTCTGCTCTTCTGGTGTCCAGAAGAGCAGAGTACCAGGGTCGCAGGCCCTGATCGATATATTTCAAAGTGTGGAGCGGAGTACCAGGTGCCTTCTACTCCAGTCGGAGTAACAGGGTCGGACCAAGGGTGTGTAGCCCGGGGAGGGGTGCTTAAGGGTGGGAACCCGGGTTCAAGTGGTGCACCTGGTTCCAAGGGCCATGATGTATAGTGTGGGACCCGGGAGAAGTAAACCCGTCCTGGGCCAGGGTGAGTGGGGATTTTCACGGGGGCTGCTGGAGGTCCTGGGGGCCATTAGGTCAAGTGTGGGACCCGGGAGAAGTAAACCCGTCCTGGGCCAGAGATTTGAGAGATGCCAGGCCATTGGATATTTTACCACTCTTTCTGACAGATGAGTTTTGGAAACCTGAAATAGAGGATTATTGGGCAACATTTTGTCTTACACAGACGCCTGGTTTTGGGAGTGAAGTGTCTAGAAGTAAACCCGTCCTGGGCCAGAGATTTGAGAGATGCCAGGCCATTAGATATTTTACCACTCTTTCTGACAGATGAGTTTTGGAAACCTGAAATAGAGGATTATTGGGCAACATTTTGTCTTACACAGACGCCTGGTTTTGGGAGGGAAGTGTCTGACAGATGAGTTTTGGAAACCTGAAATAGAGGATTATTGGGCAACATTTTGTCTTACACAGACGCCTGGTTTTGGGAGTGAAGTGTCTGACAGATGAGTTTTGGAAACCTGAAATAGAGGATTATTGGGCAACATTTTGTCTTACACAGACGCCTGGTTTTGGGAGTGAAGTGTCTAGAAGTAAACCCGTCCTGGGCCAGTGTGAGTGGGGATTTTCACGGGGGCTGCTGGAGGTCCTGGGGGCCATTATCTCAAATATCACATATCTAAATGACACAGTTTATAGTTTTTGACAGTATGGTATCTCTCATTGCAGGGTACAGCACAAAGACCGACACCACACTGACGGCACCTGTACTTTGTCTGGCGCCTGCCTTTTACACGAGAACGGTCTGAGCAGACAACACAGTCTGGACGGCCCTCTGCTTCACAAAGCCAGTGACGTTCTGTGAGCCTTTGTGGTATTACCCTCCCTGCTCTTGAAGGCCGGCCACCTTTGCTACCCACCTTTTTGGTGTAACCAGCCAGCAATGCATCAACAACGTCCTGGATGTAGGCCTTCAGGGCTTTGTGTGGGCCCGGGGTGCATTTAGTGTAAATAATGTGTGAGTTGACAACAGAAATACTGAGGATGGCGTTAAAGATGCGGTGATACCACTTCCTGGAACGGTGGGGAAACAGATAGGTTTTCATCCTCTGGTCTGATGTGTCTACACCCCCCATGTACATATTGTACTGGTTGACACACAGTGGTCTGTTTATTGCGCGAAAGCCAGTTGCATTTGTCTTGGACCTGATTCTTTTCTGAACACATGCATTGCCATGCAGTGTAGAGAGCATAGTGACACGTTTAGTGTCTTGCCAAGCACAAGCCAGAAGTTTACCTTTCCGCATAAAAACAGGGTCATCTCCCTTTTTTAGATGCAAGATAGGTTTCCCCAGGCTTTTAGGCATGCCTTTCCTTGTACTTCTCACTGTACCACATAGTCCGGTTTCCAAATCAGCTAATTCATTTGCAATTGCTGGTGAGGTATAGTAACTGTCCATGTAAATTTCATGGCCTTTTCCAGTGTAAGGATCGACAAGTTCACGAACAACAGCATGAGTTGCACTGATGTCGCTGGCATTATCTGTGTATTGCCCTGTGTGCAAGGACCAACGCAAAACATACCCTGAACTGCTCTCACTCAAAACATACACTCTATAGCCATATTTATCTGGTTTATTGGGACTGTAACATTTGAGTGTTGACCTCCCCTTGAATGCTATTGTCATCTCATCTAAAGAAAGCTCCTTGAGTGGACTGTAGACTGCTGCAAATTTGGGAATAATCAACTGTATTATTGGACGGACTTTGAAAAGTTTATCATGCCCTGGTTCACCTTGTCTTACATAATTGTTATTGTTGACCAAATGAAAGCATGAAAGAATAATTTCTAATCTATTTCTAGACATTACACTCCCAAAACCAGGCGTCTGTGTGAGCCAAAATGTTGCCCAATAATCCTCTATTTCAGGTTTCTCTACAAGGCCCATAGACAAATGCAATGCAATGAAAGCTTTCATTTCAGAAATGGATACATCATACCACTCTAAAAATCTGGAATGTGGCTTCATCTCCATTGCTGAAATGACCTGTGCTGCATATCTGTTTGTTTCATCAGCGATCAGTTTCCAAAACTCATCTGTCAGAAAGAGAGATAAAATATCTATTGGCCTGGCATCACTCAAATCTCTGTCTCCGGTGTAGCCAACAACCATATCAAATGGTTTGATCCACCCTTGAAAATCCGCAATTTCTCTCAGCTGCTCCCAGCCCTCATCCCCACTAGTGTCGTGGGGCTGTCCACCACCTCTGCCCCTGCCCCTGGCCTTGCCCCTGCCCCTGCCCCTGCCCCTGCCTCCGCCTCTGCCTCTACCACTCGGTGTGTCTTCTTCACTTGAGCAATCATTGTCAGTCTCAGGAAAATAATTTCCCTCAGAATCTGAGTCTGCTGTGTAGTGAACAAGAGAATCGTGTGTACTTCTTCCAGCCATGTTTGTTTGGGGTTTTTTTCTCTTTTTTTTCCCCCCTGCCGGCCGTTATTTATAGGTTTTCAAACGGATGTGACGTGTGTAACAAAACTATGAAAGCTTGTTATCAACGATTGGAATGTTTTGTGGTTTATTATTTATTCATAATTTTCCTTGCACTTGAAAAAAGTAAGTCGCATTACTGCGACGAGGGCGCTTAAAGGGTTAATACAAGTTATTTTTGTAAAAGGACGTTTAATGGACCTTAGAACAGGCAGAATTATAAACAGAAAACTGAAATAAACACATGAAACACTGGCTATGTTCATGTGCAGACCTAAATCTGACTTATCTGACTCCTGGAGTTATCAGAATATTGAAATGTCTTCTAAGCAGTTCCATCAGATGCGGGTATTCTGATTTCTTTCAGATTGTCCAGGTTTTGACAGGGATTATGATGCCAAAAACACAAGTGAGGAAATGAAAGTAAAATTTTTTAAAAGATAGTAATTTAATCCAATCTAATTATTGGGTTGCAGTTTTCTGATATTTACCAACATTTAAATGTTCCCACTGTCTGTCTGAAGTAACTAAGTGGCCATTCAATGAAGTTTAGATTGAACAATTGCGCCATCTAGTGCCCAACAATATCAAACCAGGATTTCCCATTCTTAAACAGTAAAAAAATATATAATAGTAAAGTATCTTCTGTGCTCTAGTGGCAAGAAAGAGAACTGCATTTGTCAAAATCAAAACAAAAACAATCCAGCAATTAAACAAAACAATCTAAATGAGAGAATGTTTGAAAATTATCTACAAAACTATAGAAAACTGGAAGCAGCAAAGGCAGAGTATGATGTATAAAAGGCAATAATGTGCTAATAAAATGTAATGTAATAAAATCCTAAAATTAGCTCAGACAAATACATTTTATGGACAAAATTGGCGGCCTTGTATTTTTTTTATCTTATTGGATCTAACACAATAGTTGGGAACTGACAATAAAAAATCCCTGATAACACCTTTATTGGGTCGAACGATGGTTTAAACTTTCAGAAAAATGTGTCAGTTGTTTTTCCAATGGTAAACCACTTTTTGATGACATCAGAGAGGGACCCTGTTTTAGAACTAAGCACTTCCTGTCATTTTAAAGTTTTATTTTCACAGACGGCAACTTCACAGATGTAAAACTATAACATATATTTACCACCAAACTAAGACAGAAATAGAAAAACATGAGAACCTTCATACAGACTTTAAGTTAAAGGGTTAAATCTGTTGTAGTGAGATAAATAGAAGGAAAGGTATCGCTAATAACAGGCTTACATAGAACTTCCAGGTCAAATTTGAAATGATGTTACAAACTTACATCTTGCACAATGGCAGACTCCTCCAGCTTGGTCCTGATGAAGCCAAAGATCTGGTGCTGGATCCCCAGACGTTGCACTTTGGTCGCCCACCGCTTCTCACCACTTACTGCATCAACCCAGAGGCTCTGAAGGATGAGGACGATGTACATGACAATGAAGTACACATTATTTTCATGTAAAAAGACTTTACAAATAAATAACCAGTCAAGAATACACAGATACATAATAAAACATGCAATAAAAGTGGGAAAATGCCAAATATGTAGTATATAGGGTAGTAAAAATGAAAGTGCCTCTGACAGGTTGGACTACTCATAAAACTAAAATGCAGTTAAAGTAGTAAGGTAAAAATATTTCAAATTCTGCTAATATTCTTTTAAAAATTGTATCTCAGTTCTGTCATTTTATAGATTTTTAATTTTACTTCCTGGTTGTAAATGATGACATTACACTAAGAAATAACTAAGAAACTACACTGTACACTGCACCAAAACCCACCTAATGTCACTGATATTTTTATTTGACAAAAAAAAAAATACGTTGAATTGTGTTAATGTTTAAAAGGGTAAAAGAAAAGTAAAAAAATTTCTCCACAAATAATTACCTGATTGGTGTAAAACTATAATTTTTATTTACAAGCGGTATTAATACACTGAATAATGTCAAAATTACGCACTTTAATGGACATTGGATTCTCCCTAAATCGCCTGTTCTGCTTCAATGCTATGAACAGTGCCCAAGTTAGTTTGCGTACATTTTCATACTGGAGTTTTAGTGTAACAAATATGTATAAACGTGTACTGAATATAAGTGTAGAGTGTGTGACAGGCTACTTTAATAAAGAATAAAACTGAAGTTTGCAAATATGGTGCAATACTAAAACAACTAAACAGGAATGAGTAAACAATGGGATAAATTGGAAAAGGGTGACCAATTTAATGATTCGGCTGGTCAGAAATAATATTAACCGAGGGCAATAGACACTAAAGAATTAGCCAATAACAATACCTTTAAGTATCAAATATTAGAAGAAACAATAATACTCAATATGTGCTATAAGTGACAAGGGGTAAGTTATAATATTGTAGCAATCATTCAAATCAATAATATTAATGAAATGACACACAAAATTAGGGGGCCCCAAATAAATAATCCAAAACACGCATTAAAGGACCTATATTCTGCCATTTTCCTCTTTACATAGTCTATCCTGAGGGCTTTGTTGATAATATTTTTGCCATGTGCAATATCCAAAACATAACAGTTACAAAAAAAACACCCATCTCCTGGATAGGCTCCCCTCCTTGTAAAAGGAAACTGTTTAGTTTGAGATTTGTGATTGTGATTTATCTTGCTAAACAAGCCACTCAGCTGCTCTTTGAATAGACGTGGAATTAAAAATCTAGGGAGAGTTACAGTACGAAAATCTGCCATACACTAATTTGTGTAAAACATACCTTTATTTCTGATATGGTGTAACTTCAGGGCAGATGACTGTGGAAACAGTTCTAGTGGAGACTGATGTTGAGGGTGTTTCTGTGTCCAGAGATTGTGAAGAAGAAACTTGTGCACACGCAGCAACTGGAAGATGTTCTTCTGTGGCTGGAGGCCTCCTGTGATGTGTCCTGAAGTAATCATAAAATATACAAAATATACTGTCTGCACCCAAGAAGAAGAAAAGCATCAATCACATTCCAAGTGCATATGTACAGTAATCATTGTGGGGAAGCTGGCCCGGAGTGGTCGAAGTAGGAGGCAGACATGCAAAAGTCTTGTACCAGACAAGATTTATTAAAACAAACAAAACACGTGCACGCAACTGCACTGAAGGCTCTCTCCCCTGAAATGGGGCCAGCAGAACCCTTTTATACTCTAGGCCCCTCCCCTAGGACGGTACACCTTGATTGCAGGGAACTGCACCCTTTAACCCTCAAAGAGGCAATGGGAATTGCTATGCTTTTCCATGGACCTATGTCCCCGAAATAATTCAAATGTTTAACTGAAACTACAAACACAAAAAACACATTTTAAACACCTTATTAAAGGTCCCATAACATGCAAAATCGACTTTTCAGAGGTTTTAACCTTCCTACAGTGCTATTTGGGCCTCGTATGTTGTGCCCAAAGTGGTTTTTTGATTGATTCCCGCATGTTTTCACTAGAGAACTGTCTTTTTTGTCCCCCTCGGCTGAGCAGGCAGACGGGGGCTCATCCCATGGATGACACGGCTTCCCATGGATGACGCGGTGTTTAAGCCACGCCTCCAGGAAGCGCGCAGCCGCAGAATAAAAACAGCTAATGCTAATGCTACACAGTAATTACACGATGGATACGACAGATCGAAGAGTTAGCTTGTTATTTACCAAACGGCAACGTCCGTCGTCGAGGTACTGGAGCACGTCAAACTCCAAGTCAGATCCAGGACGTAGGACTCAGCACGACGCACCGTCAGGACGGATAAAAGGTTTATTCCCGTGTTTGTGTATCGCTGTTTACCGGAGCACACGGCGCATGCGCACTATCTCCGCTCTAGGCTTCGGCACGAGTTGGGCGGGGGAGGCGCGCGAGTTGGGCGGGGGAGCAGCCTGCTCTCTGTCCGGGGGGGTCGGATCTCAGAGTGAGCCGTTTGCTTTTGCAAGGAGGGGGGCCAGTCCAAGAAATGGGTGTTTTTTGGAAACTGTTATGTTATGGATATTGCACAACGCAAAATTTTATCAACAAAGCCCTTAGAATAGACTGTGTAAAGGGCAAAATAGCAGAATATGGGACCTTTAAACTAACATCAGATCCTTATGTAACAAATCACTTTTACTTAATGATTTTATATCTTCTTATAATCTTGATTTTATGTTTTTAACTGAAACATGGCTTGACAAAAACACGGGGGATGTAGTTCTAATAGAAGCGACTCCACCGAGCTTCAAGTTTGAATCTGAAACACGCGACGACAAAAAGGGTGGAGGTGTCTGTGCAGTTTTTAGGGATAAAATAATTACTCAGAGGTTGTCTTTTGGGGTGTTTTCATCATTTGAGTATTTATCTTTTAAAATGGAGCTAAAACAGTCTCCCTCCATACTCTACATTGTCCTGTACAAGCCTCCCAAACACTGCCAAGGTTTTATTGATGATTTTACTGAGATGCTTTCAGTTGTATGCACAGACTTTGACGGTTTGGTCATTACAGGTGATTTCAATGTTCATGTGGATAATGTTTGCGACAGAAACGCTAAAGAGCTTGATGCTGTCCTTGAAACCTTTGGTCTTACTCAGCATGTGAGTGGCCCCACTCACAGCAGAGGGCACACTCTGGACCTGCTAATTACTAAAGGGGTTAATATTTCAAACGTAAGTGTGGTCGATGTGGCACTGTCTGATCATTTCTGTGTTTTCTTTGACCTGTCGGTTATTCCCAAATCACCGACTGGTCCTGCAGTTGTTCGGAGGAGACACATAAATGACAGCACAAGTGCGCTCTTCATTGAAATGATAAACTTTGAAAATCCTTCATGTTCAAATGTTGACGACTTTTTAAATTCTGTTACATCTAATATCTTGAATGTTCTGGACACCATTGCTCCTATGAAGGTTAAAATGGTTAAAAAATAAGCAGAAGGCGCCATGGAGGAATAATGAGACAGTCAGGGCACAGAAAAGGGAGTGCCGCAGGGCTGAGCGAAAATGGCGCAAGTCAAAGCTCCAGATTCATAAAGAGATTTATAGAGAAAGGTTGTACATGTACAACCTCATTTTATGTAAAACAAGGGAAGGATTTTTTTCTGAAATAATTGGAAATTGCAGTAATAAAAACCGTGTTCTGTTTGCAACAGTAAACAGACTAACAAACCCTCCAATTCAGCTGCCGTTAGAACTAATTTCCACAGCTAAGTGCAATGAGTTTGCAGTATTCTTTAATGACAAGGTTCAGGGCATTAAAAATGCCATAAATTCCACAGTGCAAATAATAACTTTAAAACCACCTACACATTTAGAGCTGACTCAGTTTGCACCTGTAACTGACAAAACTGTCCAAGAGATCATCACCAGTCTGAGTTCTTCTACATGCTGCCTCGATGTGTTACCCACCAGATTTCTAAAGTCTGTTCTGAGCACTTTGTTAGCACCACCCACTCACATAGTTAACATGTCGCTTCAATCTGGAACATTCCCAAGGGCCTTGAAAACTGCGGTCATTAAGCCTCTCCTAAAGAAGAGCAGTCTTGATGCCTCAGAACTGAAAAATTATCGGCCCATCTCAAATCTGCCATTTCTTGGCAAACTCCTTGAAAAGGTTGTTTACCAACAGCTCACTGACTTCCTCTTAATAAACAACTCCTTTGATGTTTTCCAGTCAGGTTTTAGACCTCATCACAGCACTGAGACTGCTCTTATCAAGGTGACAAATGACATCCGCCTGAACACTGACGCGGGCAAAGCCTCAGTCTTAATTCTGTTAGATCTGAGCGCTGCTTTTGACACTGTCGATCATGGGATCCTCCTACAGAGACTAGAGGACTGGGTGGGCATCACTGGCACTGCCCTAAATTGGCTGAAGTCCTACCTTGAGGACAGGGAGTACTTTGTTGAGATTGGTAACTGTGTCTCAGACCACGTGAGCTTGACCTGTGGGGTGCCCCAAGGGTCAATCCTGGGACCCCTTCTGTTCAACCTCTATATGCTGCCCTTAGGTCAGTTAATACTCAGTACAAATGTGTCTTATCACAACTATGCAGACGACACTCAGATCTATGTCTCACTGACGGCAGGTGAATATGGACCAGTGAATTCACTCTGTCATTGCATCCAACAGATCAGCTTGTGGATGCAAAACAATTTTCTTCAGCTAAACTCAGACAAGACTGAAATCATCGTCTTTGGGCCGCAGAAACAGAGAGAAAGTGTCAGCAGTCACCTCCAGTCTCTCACTCTAAAACCGACAAATCAAGTTAGAAATCTGGGGGTAATAATGGACTCAGACCTGAACTTTAACAGCCACATCAAATCAATAACATCAACAGCCTTTTACCACCTAAAAAACATTGCCAAAATTAAAGGTATAGTGTCTAAACCAGACTTGGAGAGACTTATCCATGCATTTGTCTCCAGTAGGTTAGACTACTGCAACGGCCTGTTCACTGGCCTCTCCAAACGAGCTGTAAAACAGCTGCAGTATATCCAGAACGCTGCTGCTCGAGTCCTGACAAGAACCAGGAAGTACGATCACATTAGTCCTGTGCTCATGTCTCTGCATTGGCTTCCTGTGGCTCAGAGAATTGACTTTAAAGCAGCTCTGCTTGTGTTCAAGTCTCTCCACGGCCAAGCACCGGGGTACATCTCTGACATGTTAGTGCCATATGAACCATCTCGCAATCTGAGGACCTCAGGGGCCGGCCTCCTGCGGGTGCCTAGAGTCAGGACTAAACATGGGGAATCAGCATTTCAGTTTTTTGCAGCTAAAATCTGGAACAGTCTCCCCGAAGATGTGAGACAGGCCTCCACTCTGACAATGTTTAAATCCAGGCAAAAAACAGTTCTCTTTAGACGTGCATACGACTGAAAGATCTATCTGCACTCTTCTCTTTTAAAGCACTTTATTTTAAAATGATTTTAAAATGATTCTGTGTCTTTTTGTGTTTTGTGATTTTAATGCAACTTTTCCTGTTATGTAAAGCACTTTGAATTGCCCTGTGTACGAATTGTGCTCTACAAATAAACTTGCCTTGCCTTGCCTAAAACCAAATTGAACTATGGGAGTTCTCCCCTCCACATGGTCTGGCCCATGACCCCTACAAAGGTTATAAAAATGGCCGCCATGAGGCCCTCCTCCTCTTTGACCAGACCATGTGGAGGACAAGGTAAGTTTGTTGAAGTGAACTGAAATACAAATTTAAACAAATTAACATATTGAAAAGGAACATATGTGTTGTGTGATAACTAAAAAACAAAACAAAACAAACCCCGGATTAAGTTTACAGTTGTATATGGGAAATTGAAAATTAAGACAAATTAAGGTGATTAAGGGGACAAAGACCCACTTTGTCACAATCATAATAGATTAAAAACAGTGTTTAGGCCTCATGACTAAAATAACAAATTACAAATTTAAATAATCAGTTTAATCTTATTAGACATTCTAATTCTTATTAGTCAATTTATTCTTATTATACATTTTACAGCGTCTCTGCTATCTGTATTCAAATGTATAGATTGTGCTGATGTGTGAGAATGTTGTATGCTATTATACAGCCATGAACAAGGAAATGTAAGAAAATGTATTAAATCGTTGTACCGTTACATAGTGATGATTAACGCGAGTCACTTGAATCACAAAACAATGCCATAACAAACACTTGGTCATGAAAAGGCTAAATATGTTGTGTTCTGTCACATTAATCCGTGGCTCGTATGGTTTGGGCTGAAGTCGTGAGTGTACAGGGGTCCACCGGACAGCTCAAGATAAAATGTGTTATCACCATTTTGTCATGACTTTGTTTTACGTCAAAGCCTCACGTCGATCCTTGCCTTAATAGAAATACTGCATGCCCCGTGTTCGAGAAATTTACATGAGTCGCACACAAAGACGCACAGCACTAGTTACAGTTATGTGTTATATTAACGTAGTTCTGTACTTACAGCTGCAGGCTCTTCATAGTAAGTCCAGCTTCGAAGTAACCATAAGCCTGGAAACACTCTTTAGTAAAGTGTTCTTCGGAAACAAACACAGTCTTGCTGGTTTTCTGATGCAGGTTAGGTTTCCAAAAATGAACTCCATCCACTTTCCATGTACTGTTTGATACCGTTTCAGTAAATTAACTAGCCAAGAGACATTTTACAACTGAACACACATTTTCTGGAACACAACATGGCTAGTAACAAACCGCTGTGTTGGAACAGAAGAAGTAGCATTCAAAGCAAAGTGATGCTAAACAGACACAGGCTGTATCCGAATGTCCACACTGTTCCCTCTAGAGGGCACTATACAGAGGTCACGCCATTTTAGTGCTGTCCGAATGTCCAGCAGGTGAAAAAGTAGTGCACTGAAAATTTCCCACAATGCGATCTTGAAAAGTAGTGTCCAGCGATGGTCACTAGAGGTCAATATTGACCACAATGCATTGCAAGGGTCGGAAAAACTACAGTGAACGAAAGCAGAAAGAGGAGCTGTTTAAACAAACTGTTAGCTGCAGCATTGCTTGCGTTAGCCACTTACCTTAGTTTGAGCTGTGAAAAGATTGCAAATCTCCAGCATAAAGTTGAATAATCCAGTCCGTTTGATGTTTCACATGCAATCCATGATGAATAAAACTTGTATGATGATTAGTCCATAAATATGTGCGTGCGGATTTGACCCATATTCACTACAGAAATCCATCTTTATTGGAGTTTTGCCATTTTTTTTGGATTTTTTTTTTCTCCCAGAAAAAAATGTCTCTGTGATTGAGGGCACCATTTAGTCTACAGAACAGGGCAGGACTATGTAGTGAATGAGGGGTTAGGGAATAGTGTGGACATTCGGATACAGCCACGGTTACAGGTTACAGTAGCGCTGGAGGGAAGAGGGAGAGGTGTGTTTATGAGTGCTGCGCTTCCTGGAGGAGTGGCTTCAGCGCCGCGTCATCCCCAGTGGGCGAGGCTACCACGCTGTAGGCTGCCATGTTTGCAATCTGCTGCTGACCGCTAGGGGCTGGCTGCGGAAGTAGAATTTTTCAATGCAAGTCAATGGGGAGTTAGACGTCTCAAAACCTACTTTAGAGCCTGGCTCAAAATATGGCTTTGGTCTCAAACGTTAACTTACGGCTCTGTGACAACTCTGAGGGGGGTGAATTTTTTTGAACCAGGCTGGTTTAGCCGCTGTGATTTTTTAAAGTTCGTGCATATCTAATGAAGAAGGCGGGCTTTACGAGCTGGAAATGTCAGGGCGCAGCCATAGACCTACCATTGTGCATGCGAGGGAGATGAGTGGGCGGTAACCATAGAGGCAACGACGGCAGTACGTCAGCAAAAGGCCGCCCCAAAGTCGCCCTCCTCCCGCCTCCCTACCGAGGGGGGAGTGGTGGGGGCTAACCCGTGGCCATTTTGAATTCTCCATGACTGAGCCGCATTACCATGAATGGGGCGGAGCGACAACCGTCTGTCCACTATTTTTATGTCTATGGTCATCCCAGTGAGGAGGTACCGAGATTTATCAGAGGTCTCTGAACGGTACAGGTCCGATGTAATTGTGAAGCGCCACCGCCCCGGCTGTTTGTAAGATGGCGGCTGCCGTTACAACCAAAGGAGCAGTGTACTCACCCACAAACAAGTGCTACCGTCTGTAATGGCGCCCCTCACAGCTCCGGGTGGAGAAGAAGGTGGCGGGAAAGAATGTTAAAGAAGGAAGGAAGGCTGTGTGTGAAGCCTTTAATAGAAAATTAAAATGACAATGAATATAAGATTAACAGTAGTGCAGTAATACATCTGTGGTGAAAAGTATAAATGTAAATATGTAAATAAGTGGACGATCTCTCTGGGTGGAGTCTGCATGTCCTCCCTGTGTTACCGTGGGTTCTCTCCGGGTTCGCCGGCTTCCTCCCACCGTCCAAAGACATGACTGTGCAGGTTAACTGTGTTGGTAACTCTAAATTGTCCGTAGTGTATGAATGTGAGAGTGAATGGTTGTCTGTCTGTCTGTGTCTCTATGTCAGCTGCGACCAGTTGGCCACTGTCCAGGGTGTACCCCGCCTAAGGCCCAAAGTCACTGGGATAGGCTCCAGTCACCCGCGACCCCGGGAACGGGACTAAGTGGTAGAAAATGAATGAAAATATGTAAATAAGAGTTCAGTGCATTGTTTTAAGATTACTTGAGGGTTATTAATATTTGTGTGCACATATATAACCCAAGGGGTTACATGCCTATGACAGGTTTTTATGATTTCCTAGTTTTTACTTACTTTCACTTACTTATTTGGAGGGATAATACCTGTTGTAACTATAAATAGTTTTACAGGATTCAAGTAGTGATTTGTGGAAACAAAGTTGAAAAATATGTTAAATAATATGTAAAATAACAGGAAGTAAAGCAGAGTTCTGAAACAAGATGACATCACAGTAGGGAGACAATTCACAAACAAGACATTCACAAACATTAATTCAACAACATAAAGCTGTTCTCCTATATTTGCATTTGTCAAAAAATAATTTCTGTGACATTAGAGGAGTTTTGGCCCGGTGTAACACAGGTTTGCGAGGTAACAGTTACAGAATTCCGTAGTGTGATGTCATGATTTACAACCCGGAAGTAAAATTGTAAAACAAAAAATGACCAAACTGGGCAAATATTTTCGCTAAATTTTACATATAAGGATCGTAACTGTGATTTAGTCAAATGAGTAGTTCAACCTGTCACTGGCACACATGGGTTAAAGCTAAAGTGCACTTGTTTATTTCTTTCTTTTTTAAAATTATTATTTGTTTTAATTATTATTATTATTTTTAATATTACTTTGTAAATATTATTATGCCATGATATGACAATAATGTTGTTACCATTATTGCTATGATTATTGCTATCATTGCTTCTATAATAATTATTGTTGATGATCATGGTGATAAATTTTATAATTGTAATCATATTCATTATTATTATTGTCATCATTGTTATTATTATTATATATGTAATTTATTATTAGTAGTAGTTTTATTTTATTTGTTATTTTTTCCAAAAATTGATTTTGCCCATCAACGCCACCAAAACTCTTTTTTTTAATCCCTTCACTTTAATTGACCTTTAATTTCTATCCCCCATCTTCCCTATATCCCCACTCGGATAACACAAAAAATAAAAAATAAAAAACAATCTTTATTCTCAACATGATCAAATAATACACATCCTGTGTCATGTCTTATGTTTGCACGTGTGCTTTGGGTCATTTGTACTGTTTATCATCACTCAATAAAAATAAATACATTTAAAAAAAGTGTCGGGTCCATGGTGGAGCTCTCCTGTGACCGCCCACCCCTTTTTTCCGGAAATAAATTTTCCATACATTTTTCTTATAGGGATTCTGAAAAAATAATATAAAATGTTTGAAAGCTAATCAGCAATGTGGTGAGTAATGAGCATGAGTAATGAGCATAAGAGCTATACGTTTATTTAAAATATGTTTAGTTAAGTTATTAAAACGTCTTTCTAAGTCTGTGTGGTGGTTGCAAATGTATTTTGGGGCCAAGAAATTTCTAGCTCCAATATTTCCTGACGCTGACCGCCGTCGCTTTCTGGCCATATCTCATCTTACGCTATAAAATAAAGGCAAGGCAAGTTTATTTGTAGAGCACAATTTGTACACAAGGCAATTCAAAATATAGAATAAAATTACATTAAAATCACAAAACAGATTAAGACATGCAAAATTCTAATGAAAAATATTAAAAGAGAAGTTGTGTGTCCTGATGTGGTCCTTTAAGCTTGTCTAAATTTTTCTTTATCTATTTTCACATTCTTTTTCCTTCCTTTCTGCAGCTGCTTTTTTCCCACATTTCTAAACATTCAAAATACTTTTTTTATTTCAGTTATTCGTTTTGTTTGCACTGTCTTTTTGGGCAGAATTCTCTTTTCAGCATCATTTATTCTGTTTCTCATTGCCATCAGACTGCAATCACTCATCCTTCCATTGAATCTCTTCATTTTTCACTCATCAATTTTATTCATAAAAATCATAAAACATAGACCAGTTAAAGTTTATATGGCAGGTTAGACTACACTTTTCATTAAAACGTAGTGAACATGATTATATTTAAGATTTTACCAAACATTTTACCTTTTTGTTCCCCATTTGACCGTTTTTGTAATATTTAAAATGTTACTTCCTGGTTGGTCATGGGCAGGAACTGGGACATAGATAGAGGTAATTTCTGATTGACTTATTAACTGCTGATTGATTGGTGTAAAACTATAAATAATATTTACAACAAGTATTACACCACTAAATAAAGTTAAAACCAGAAAATCAGAAAAAGATGTCATTGGCACTTTAATTAGCTTAATGCTAGCTAGTTAACCACCACATTAATCGCATTTAGTCATAGTGGGGGTAGTATGCGAGTAATAATTTAGAAGTAGAAGACATTTTACTTTATAAAACCACACTAGGTTGAAACTGACCTCGCTTACCTGTCCCTTCGGTTCCACCTCTTCTGCTTAGGCGGAGGAAGTGATGTTTAGTCCGGGTAAAAGCGCAGCTCCCTCCTTCATCTGTCAAAAGCAGCGGGACATTGAACATTACAACCACTGGCTTCACTTTTACTGCACTTTTATACCACGTTTTTACAGTTTGACCACTTTTGTCAACTTTTACCGCCGCCTTTTGCGAGTTTTTTTTTACACTTTCGTCCTGTTAATTAGCGGTTAATAACGATGCGACGGTCGCGAAGCTAACGTTAGCCGGGTGCTAGCAGAGAAAGTAGCCGGGGTTCGAGCTCCGTTTCTCGGCTTCATGTAGTCCGCAGAACCGTGGACTAAACATGGAAAAAACGAGTCTTTTGGGGAGGTTATTTCACTATCTTCAAGACCCGCACCTTGTTGCCCGTTTTCAGCAATTTTGCGGAGTCCGGGGCACGTTTCCGACAACCACAGCGGAGGAGTGTAAGAACAGCGGGAACAGAGCGGATTGTGGCCGAAAACAAGCGCTCAGCAACGGGGCATGTCCTCACCACTCACCGGCGGACAACGATGGGGATACGGCGGGTGTTTTCGAGGCTGGACAGGACAAAACACCCCAGAACATTTCACAAGGACTTAACAAAAGATCTCAAGCTGTAAGTGAGTCTGGAAAACGAGGGGAAGATGGGGAAAAGTTGTCCCAAAATGGTGCAGTGAAGCCGGGGGGAGAAACTGCAGGCAGCGCCGTGAAACCGCTTCGGAAAAACTCGCTCACCGGAGACGCGGGGCAAGAATTTATCATCGAAAACCGCTTTTTGTTTTACTTGTTCACTTTTGGGACCGAGCTGGGGAACGAGCTGTTTTATATCACGTTTTTCCCCTTCGTAATGTGGAATATCGACGCGTTCGTGGGGCGCAGGATCATCATGGTGTGGGTCTGGGTCATGTATCTGGGCCAGTGCACCAAGGACCTGCTCGGCTGGTCCAGACCCGCTTCTCCGCCCGTGGTCAAAGTGGAGATGTTCTACAACTCGGAGTACAGCATGCCGTCCACGCACGCCATGTCCGGCACCGCCATCCCCTTCGCCCTCTTCTACATGACGTACGGCCGCTGGGAGGTACGTACAGCCCGGGGAGAAATGCCGCAAGGCACGGTCCTCCAGAGCTGGTTCTCAAATGTACAACTTTGCAAAATGGGAGAATTAAAGGCTATATATGACAGGTTCTGACTTAGTTTGGTGGGAGGGCACCTGTGGTAAATATTTATCATAGTTTTACATCCGTGAAGTTGCAGTTTGTGAAGAAATTTAGAAAAATAAATGTTTGAAAAAATGACAAGAAGTAGAGCTGAGTTCCCTCTGTGATGTCATCAAAAAAGCGACAAACAACTGAAAATAATGAGACCGTCAACACTCAAATGATACATCTTTCTGACAGTTTAAACGGGCATTCGATAAAATAAAGGCGTTATCAGGTATTATTATTTGTAAAATCATAACTATTTTGTAATTTATGTGGATTGTAGCCCGTGTTTTCAAAATCGTTGCTAGGTAACAGTTGTGGAATTACCTCTATCTATGGCATATTTGTGCTCAGGTTCAACCAGGAAGTGACACTATAAACTTTACACACACTGTCAAACTGGGACAAACAGGCAAAATGTTTAATAAAATCTTAAATCTAATCATGTTCTACGTTTTAGTGAAACGTGAAGTCTAACCTGTCATATGGACTTTCAAGTGCTTATGACAGGTTTTTATGATTTTCTAGTTTATTTGATGGATAAAGCCTGTTGTAAATACGAATGATCATTTACACAAATCAAGTGTCAATTTTTGAAGAAAAGATATGTTGAAAATAAAAGGAAGTAGAGTAGAGTTCCAAAACACACTGGTCACACTGAAATGTTTGGGAAAATGTACAGACAAGAAACAAAATTTTCTGGCCTGTTAAACATGAATTCAACAAAATAAACGTGTTCTCATATATTTCTCTTTGTCAAATAATGATCTTTGTGTCATTAGTGGAGTTTTGGCTCAGTTTAAACAGAATTTCCTATTGTGATGTCATTATTTACAACCAAGAAGTACATTTTTAAACCAAAAACCAAAATCTTAAATATAATTATCTTACTGGTAATTGTGTTTTAGTAAAATTAGTAGTTCATCCTGTCATACGCACTTTCACTTCTTATTGAGGACGTAATGCTTGCATGCAGTGAGAGATGAAATGTGCAATGATTAAAGTAGGGCTGAAACATGTTAATCAATTTATTTATTACTGAAATAATCAAATTTAGTATTTGAGAAATTGTGATCTGGACTATACACAAAGTCTAAAACATGTAGTGTGTTGAACATAAAGCGGTTATGACTCGGACAAAGCAGGATTTACATTAATTGACAAATAGTGCATTTAGTGTTTTTGTAGATTTAGTCTGTTAATATACTTCATTTGGATGACCCTAAGTTGCATTTATTCGGGTTCATCGTGATCAAATTGAGTAAAAATATCAAATTCACCGGTATTTTGCAATCTAAACATCTAATTGATTAATTATAAAGATAATTAACTGCTGGACTAATTGATTAGGAACATAATTGCAGCCCTAGATTAAAGTGTAAAAAAGGAAACGTCAACAGCAAAAAAGATTAAATATAACATACATTTCTGAGGTTGCGACTAATGATCTTTTTAGTAGCCAAACAACTATTCTGTTGTTATATACATTGAGAATTTTAAAATGCATTAAATAAGATAAAGGTGATTGTTTCAAGATAGAGAATATTAACAAATTAAGTGTATTATTGATGGGAAAAAAAAGTTTGACGATTTTATTTGATGATAATGCTGTCTTTGTAATAAAACACCTTTAAGCCTGTATTTTACATTCTGTTTAGTCCAAATAATGACATGATTAATGATTATTCTGATTAATTGTTGCAGCTCTACCATTTATCGAGGAAATAAAGACTGCATGTAATGAGAGACAAAACAAAATGAAACGTAAAAGTCAAAACAGTGGGAAATATTGTTTTCTGGCAGAAGTTGACTGGAGGTAATTGCATTGCGTAGAACTACAATTAGACTGCACAGTTAAAGCGTCATTTTCAGACTAAAATTGTTCTGACGAGACAGTTCATGTAGTATTAGCTTTTACTGCCAGACTTTCTTAAACCTTTGGGGTTTTTAAAGCAGGATTGACAAGATAACGAACATTATAACAGCTTGGACTGGACTAGAATAGGTAAGTAAGAAAGTAATTTGTTTTTGTATAGCACCTTTCACAGACAACAAAGTCACCGTAGTGCTTCACCGTAAAAAGAAAAATATAGACAATACACACAACAATATGGCAGTAAAATCAGTCTTTTAATCTGCTGAAGTTAAAAATGCAGATAATATTACTTCTTTAAAGTCTCTCTGACAGGTTCGACGACACATTTTACTAAAACGTAGTGAACATGATTATATTTACATTTTACTAAATAGTTTGTGTAAAGTTTATAATGTCACTTCCTGGTTGAACATGAGCACAAACATGACACAGTTAGAGGTAATTCCGCAACTGTTACCATAGCAACCAGACTGTAAACAAGGGCCAACATCCACATAAATGACACAGTAGTTATGATTTGACAAATAATAACACCTATAATTGTTGGTTTGATGGTTTAAACTGGCAAAAAAATGTGTCGGTTGAGTGTTAACTGCCTGTTTATTTTCAACTGTACGTCGCTTTTTGATGACATCACAGAGGGATTCCATTTTAGAACTCGGCACTACTTCCTGTAATGTCAAACTTTTATTTTTCGAAATTTCTTCACAAATTGCAACTTTACAAATGTAAAACTATGATTAATATTTAACACAGGTGCCCTCCCACCAAACTAAGTCAGAATTAGAAAAACACGAGAACCTGTCATATAGACTTTAAAGGGCCTCTGACAGGTTGGACTCATTTAAGTAAAATGCAGTTAAGATAAATATATTTCAACGTTTGGTAAAATACTAATACAAATTTTATCCAAGTTTAGCCATTTTTTAGGTTTTTCATTTTACTTTCTGGTTGTAAATGATGACATCACTCTGGGAAATTACCAAGAAACCATCCTGTACACATGGCAAAAACTCATCTGATATCACAGATTTTTTTATTTGACAAAGAAAAACACATGCAAACACCTTTATATTGTTGAACCAATGTTTAAAGGGACAAAAAAGCAGTTTCTTTTGTGTAAATTACGCTCACTCTGCACACAGTCCAGCTCCGGTGCAGTGAACGCAGCCTCTGTAACTGTAAAAGTGCGAGAGGAGCTCAGACCACGCACCACGCAGTGCGGTGGTGCCGGCGGAGGTGCTGCAGTGCTCCGGATTCTTTCCATTAGATTGAATTTTCACCGAAGCCGCAGCTCACCGCCGGCCTTTTCAGTGAAGTCAAAATGAGACGAGATGAACAGGAAATCATACGAGCGCGAGTGGAATGGATCCGGCGTTTTTTCAAAATCAAACCAATGTGTTCACTCTACATCAATTTACGACCTCCGCGCTGTAAATAATACGTTATAACCGGCCTGGCACTAAATCAGAATCAGAATCGGTTTATTACTATTGTCAGTGATCAAAATTCACAAACACAGGAACTTGCTTTGATGTAAGGTGCAAATAGAAGAAGTTCTTGGAGTGGATGGTAAGCTTTTGTACTTATATCTTGTATCTTAACTAATGACTTAGTTAGGGTGGCAGTAGCTCAGGTGGCAGAGAGATTGTCTGATCCGAAGGTCAGCGGTTTGAATCCTGCTCCTAACATAAACATCCTCGGTTGAGCGGTCAGATCCACTGACCCACAGGTTGGCGGTGCAATTGCTCCCCCACAGGTGAATACTGCCGTTGTGTTCTTGGGCAAGACACTTAACCCGCCTCACCACCAGTGTCTGTGTGAATGGTTCCTTGATGTAAAGTGCTTTGAGTGCCTACGAAGGTGGAAAAGCGCTATATAGATATGTGACCTTTTACCATTTATTGCGTAAACTCCCAAACTGAGCGTGAACCCCGTGGACTCGCAGCGCTGCTCTCCGTGTGAGCGGGACACTGCAACCAGATGCTCCAACAGTGACTGCAGCGGGACTGTGTGCTTTGTGTCCCGAGTGGGATGTCATGGATTTGTTTACTTCCTGTAACTTTCAACTGATATTGATTGGTGTGAAACTATAATTTCAATATTAATACACCAAAGAAAGTCAAAATTAGAAAATTATAAAAACCTGTCATACGCACTTTAACTTTATTGATCTGACACTGGAATAATTCAGTAACAGTTAACATTCACACAGACAAAGTGTTTAGTGTTTACATTATGTTGTTACCAAATCTGTTCTTGGTAAAAGTCAACCCAGCCTTTTCAGTTTTAGTTATTGTGTTTTCTGTCCATTTTGTAACGGCGTGACATAAACAGAAAAGGTCCAATTCCTCGTCCGAAGAAGGAAGTCTTTGAAACGTTCTGTTCTGTTTATCGAGTGTTTGTGTTTCTCGTCAAATGGATCAAAGTCCACCAAAGTATTGATAAGTGTTTCTCAAGATATAACACGTGTGGATCTAATCAAAATGAGAGTAATCCGTCAAAAATGCAATAAAAACGTTAAATGTGATCTTCAATAGCACACACAAAAGTGATTAGACTGAATAACTAACCACAAAAATGCAGAAATATGAACTTTTTTGGGGAAGATTACTCCGCAAGTTTTTGTTCTCTTTTTTAAATAAACTCTTTCATCTTTTTGACAGTTTTCTAATTGAAACAATTCACTTACATACCAATTTTCATATTTAATCAAAGGTTATTATCTGAACTTAAAGTGCACATGACAAAGCTGAAGTGAAGGCATTTGACGACGTCCTGGTGGAGAATATTTATAGATGAACAAATATTTTAATCAAAAACACACAATTGACATATTTCCTGTGTGTTTTTTGTGTCATTCCTGCTCTATTTGAGTAATAAAACCTCTTCTTTCAGCACACAGACAGTTTTGGAGTCTGTGTATAGACAGTCAACGATTACTCGATTGTTTAATTAGTTGACAACCTTTTCTATAATCAATTAGTTGCGATTAATCAATTAACTTGTTGCAGCCCTACATTTTTTAATAACTACGCACTTTAGTTGTATTCATGTGTTCATATCTTCCTTTAGTACGATAAAACTCCTAAAGTCGACGTTTGCTCTTGTGTTTGTTGAACAGTGTGTGACAGAGCAGCTCTTCCACGTTGAAATGAATGCACCACTTCCCAAATTGAGGTGTTTTTCGCATTTTGTCTCTTCATTTTGGACAGAATTTTGTTTATTGATGATGACGATGATATAGAACTTCCTGTGATTCATTTTCTTTTTAACTTTTCTCCACAAACGTCCACTTGATTGATGTAAAACTATGTGAAAATAAATACAATTTATGACAGCTCTTATCTCGCCAAACAAGGTAATAACCCGACATGAAACGTATTTGATTACATTCTCAAACACTTTCCTCGAGCGTTTCAACTTTCCTTATCGTTCTAATCTTCATGAAGCCGCGTCGTAAGTGTTTTTCTCTGTGATATATATTTACTGAAGATGCGGACTCGCCTCGGAGCACACGGGCAAACACAAACTTTGGCACTTCTTTAAATATTCATGAGAAAGACGAGACCAGGACTGAAACGGGTCTGGACAAAAACCAGGTCTAAGACGGACCTGGGATCGGGCCAAGTCCTGATACAGATCTGTCCTACATACGACACATAGGAGGACCATTGTACGAGGTCCGAGCAAAACGTTTAGAACTTAAGGGACACATTTAAGAAAGAAAGACACTGTTAAAAATAGAAAGAGTTGGGAAAATAAGACTGGGCAAAACGGTGATAAAAATCGAATCGTGAGCTCGTCCTTTTTTGTGAAATGTTGTTGTCGTGATTGACTGTTTGTGTCTTTAATGCAGCTGTCTGTTCAAACACACTTTTTCTCCTGTTGTTTAGCCTCTGAAGCCTTTGAGCAGATGACTTTATTTACCTCTTAAAGGCCAGAGCTGCACGATTAAACCAAATCCACACAAAAACAACATTTTAATGGATGCAATTAGCAAATCAAGAGTGCAATGTTTTAAGTGCAATAATTTCTTCCACAAACAACAAAATGTCTTGCTTTGGTTTGAATAAAAACTGCTCACACTGTAGTTTGGATTTGTACAAACATGTTCTGAAACAAGCGACAAAAGCGCAACTTCTATTTTGCCAAAAACGCGCCTATAAACAATAAACGTGACTCAATGCACCAAAACATGACTAAAAGCAACAAAAATGTGACTAAAAACATCAAAGACATGGCTAAAAGTGACAAAGACGTGACTAAAAGCGATAAAAACGCAACTAAGAACAACATAGACATGACTAAAAGTGACAAAAACGCAACCAAAAATGACAAAGACCTGACTAAAAGTGACAAAAACCCGACTAAAAATGACACACACGACTAAAACTGACAAAAATAAGGCTAAAAACGACAAAGACGCTGCTAAAAGGGACAAAGACGCGACTAAAAGTGACAAAGACACGTTTAAATATGACAAACAACTGAACATGACAAAAACGACTAAAAGCGACAAAATTGTGTTTAAACTGTGAATTTGAACAGAATTTGATTATTAAAACATGAATCACAAATCTAATCACAATCACACTGGCCAGAAAAATCACAATTTGCTATTTTTCCTAAATCATGCAGCAGGAAAGTGAACATGAATCGTGATAAAATCGAAATCATGATCTGGCCCCAAGAAAATTGTGATAATTATTTTTTGCCGTATCGCTCAGACCTACGATATTCAATAAGTGTATTTAAACCAGTCTTTAAAGTTTAAGTTCGGAAACTCCTGCTCTAAAACACACACGAAAATACTTTTTATAACAAAGACAGCAGCATTATTACATCAAAATGTCAAAAAAGAATAACCAGTTTGAGATTTCCATCAAAAATACACCTTGTTTGAAACTTTTCTCTTTCTCTTTTCGCTATATTTTAACCTGAATTCAGTCAAAAAAGTATTTAAATAATCGTTTGACTGCTAAAATAATGGCTAGTTGCAGCTCTACGGTGAATATTTAGCGCTTGCTTTAGGTTTTAATTGTTTTTCCAACAGAGCAGAGCAGCAGGAGATGCTTCATTGAGAGAAACACTGGTCTCTCATGATGAACGACTCTTCACCTTTGACCCCAAACCGATCCAACACGTCACCTCTGCAGCTGTCAGAGTCTGAACACATTTATCTCTGTCGGATCGGGATCAATCCGAGCCAAACTTCCTGTCGTGTTAGAAAGATACTCACAGTCGTCAGATCTTTTTTTTTTTTCTCGCTTTAAACCAAGACGTTGCAGGTTAAAAACAAATCTTAAATTAAAAGAGAGCAATTGTAAACTTCTCCCGTAAACGTAAGATCAAAATATGTTACGCTTAAGTTTTTCATCAAGTAATATTTTCATCTACAAATTAGGCATTTTATGTGGAAAAAGGGCCAAAATTGCACATTTGAGACATTTCAAACTGAAAAAATGGACAGAACCAGGTTTAAATTTCTTGGTTCATTTTGTGACATATTAGTTACAAAAAATGTTCAGAGAGGATTTTGGATTTCTTATTTAGTTTTGGAGTAAACTAGATATAAAATAGCCTCAAAATTCAAATTTAAAATGTAACTTAAAAATTAAATAAAATGGTTTTGGACATCTGCCACCCGAGTGTCTTATGCACATTTTTTGTTTTTGTTTTTTTGAAGTTGGTGTTTCTTGCATTTATTTCATTTGAAAAAGATAGATTTAACCTCAAGGTCCAAATCAAGACAAAGATTTGGAGGAAATTTATTAAGATATGGGCTTCTTCTTGGAAAGTGAATGTCTTCTTTTCATTTCATTGAAGAAAGAGTTCTGTTAAAAAATGTCAGGTTTTTATCCAAGTTTTAAGAAATTATTCAATTAAACCCACTCAAACTTAAACAGAACTCAGCCAAATTCTATCCAAGTAGTTATTTGATCAACTTAGAAGACTTAGTAGAAGTTGGTGCTTGTTATTGAACGTCACTAGTTGTGACCAAACCTCGTTGTCAAACCTGACGTCTGAAGCTAAACAGGTTTGGGCCTGGTGTGTCTTCACCCACAATGCTTTGTGTGTGTATTAGGGTTGTCAAAATATCAAAAAACAAATTCATTGATAGAAACTAAATTCCTTTTTTGAGCAAGTATCGATAAAAAAAAAAAAAAAAAAAAATCACATAAAAAAAACGACCTCATGCTAACAAAAACATATTTTGTGTCTAATGTCTATAAAAAAAGAGTCTCATGTATTATCATTTTGGTATTGAAATATTCTTTAAAGCTGGGGTACGTCATTTTCTTAAATGTAAAACTAGAAGGGTGGTATTAAAAATTTTCTCTCACAAACTTTGACAAATTTTCAAGTACAGCTCGGCTTTAGAGCAGTTTTTCAGATCACAAATTAACACTTGTGCAGACCACCCCAAGCACAGCCCATCAGAGCGCTGCTTTCAGCTCTTATCTCTGCGTTAATGCAACATAAAATACTATATTATTAGACGCAGGCAGCACATAGGGGAGTCATTTTTGTCACAAAGTGCTGCTTTTATAGAACACTTTTTGGTGGAAAACACAAAATTTACAAATTTTCAAAAAAAGAAGTTGGGTATCGAAATTGGGTTTGAAATTTTAGTCTTGTGACAACACTCGTGTGTACATATGCATGTATGTATCGGAGAAGCTGCTTCTAAATGAGTACATTTTATGTTTTCTTCCAGCACCTTCTGACAAAATTAGATTGCTGCGCTCGGTCTGCATCTGAAAATAAAAATATTTAATCGATTGTTAACCTGGATAAGAAAGCTGCGCTCTGATTGGTTATGCTATGCGGCCCACCCCAGTTTCACTTTGGTGTCTGAAAAAGCTGTTCTAAAGCTGTGCACAAACTACCGGTAATTAAAACTAGAGAAACTAGTTAGATTTTAAATACACGGCTTGAAAACAAGGCAGCCCAGCTTTCAACCAGTGCTTTAAACGTGACACAGAACACTGACTCCTGCTCTGTTTGAGACCCCACTCTGCGTTCATGTCTCCTTTAATTTGACCCACTTCTCCAAAGGCAGCAGTTTCATCAGTGCACCACGCAGCAGGGGTCAGAGGTCACTTATCTCCACCCGGGCGGCCGACAGTGACGCGCCGAGCCGTAAATCCAACTCACTCTGACACAATACAGAGCCCACTCGCTCTGCAATGCTGAAGAAACAGAACAGCAAGGGATCATGGGAAAGAGACCAGCTTTAACATTGTTCTCCAAGTATCAGAAAAAAAAGTATTATCTGAAGTACTACTAGAACTAAACCAGGATTTAACTGGGTCCAATGAACTAACTAGACCAGGTTTAAAACAGCACTGAACCCGGGCTGAACCAGGTCTAAACCAGGTGCAGATCAGATCTAAATCATTGCAAAACTCACACAAAACATGAATGGACCATGAATTGAACCACAAAAGTGCAGAAATATCACTGTATACTTTTGCTTAGAAGTTAGACTAGATGTTTCGGTCTAAATTTTAACAGTTTTTATAGACGATACACTCATTTACATGTTTCTAAATAGACCTGTCCAGCATTAGTAACAGTAATCACAATATGGACTATTGATTATTTTGTTAATTGATTAATCTGTGAATTATTACTTTCTATTTGTTTAGATCGCAAACGGCCCATGAATGAGATTTTTACCAACTTTGACCAAGACAAAGCTTAAGCTTGAGAACAAATCCATACAGTAAAAAAAAGCTCTTTAAAAAAAAAAAACAAACATACATTTTACACGTGTCTTTAACACCCTGGACGCACATTTGAACTATAAATCGACCTCTGCCTCTGAGTGTCTGCTTCAATGGAAGTGGAAAATGAAAAATATTACGCATTTTTCATATTGTTATCAGCCTTTAAACATGCTCCTGAGTGCCTTAAATTTGCATCTCATGTTAAAAAAAAAAAAGTTTCTTCATTAAATGACAAGTTTTATCCGCCTGCATGAAATGACACTGAGTGAATCCAGCCAGCAGATGGCGCCAGCCCTAAATACAATCTAGTGAAGTTAACACTGTAAAGACGCCATGGTGCTGCAGCAGTTATCGCGTTTAGAGGCAGAACGGACTTAAAATAGCAGAAAATTCTCCGATAAGTGATGAAATACGTCCCAGATCCAGGAAGTTCCGCAGGAAGTGTTTTTGACGGTGAGAGGGAGAGGATTTTCTAATGAACATTCCTCAAAACAGAAATGCAACCGAACGTAACTTTAGGTGTGTTTTTGATGATGGAACATTGTTAAAACAGGGTTAAAAAATGTCCCTGTAGCAGTTTATGTTTCCTAAAACCGAGTTATGGTGTCAGTGGAATAAAGTAGTTTGAAAATTATTGTTCATCTGGATATTTTTTTTACATAATTTATCATTCTTCATGTGTTATCTCTAATTGTGATTTAAACGTTTCAATATTCCTCCCGACTCGACCAGGCACATTTCAACACAGAAATATGATCCGAGTGTTTGTTTTTGGGAGAATCCAAAGTTTCCACGTGTTCATTTCCCACGTCTACACGAGGACTGCAGCTGTAAATGTCACGTACAGAGTTTGTCCCATCGAGTGCCTTTTGTGTGGACGTCCTGTTGCCGTGGGAGACCGGTCCTCCTCAGACTGTTTGTGTTGGAGCAGGTCTGGATCTGGAGGAAGTCTGTGCTCCTCTGAACATCTGATCACATGTGGTTACGCCCCATTGTTTAATGAGCGTTTGTGCTGGAAGGAAAACGCCACACAAGTTTTCCTTTTTATGCTTCGAGGAAAATATGCCATACGTGTGAGATAGTTTTCAAGTAATAAACAACTGTCTTTAAAGGTAACTGACAGTTTGATTACTAGTCCTGTAGTCCTTCAGTTGATTAATCTGTCGGCCATTTTGTTTGTTGAGTGTTTCTGTTATGGGGATGATGAGGATTTAAAGATAATGGTTAAGGTCCACTTTGTTGTCCTCGTAGAGAAATCTGCCCTCTGCACTTGACCCATCCTTCAGAGCTGCTGGGCTTAACCCTGTCAGGAGCAGTCATCTTCAGATTTTACGTTCTGTGCATGTTTTGGATCGATGGGGGAATTCCACGGGCACAGAAAGGCCAGAGAGGCCCTGGAGTTGAACCCAGAACTTTGTTGCTGTGAGGCGAGAGTGCTAGTCACTCAGGCACTGTGCTGTGGACCACAGCTGGTAGGACACATGGAGTGAGTGAACTGGATAGTTTAATCTGCTTTTTCTCTCATGAAGATCCTGTTCAGTAGAACTTCTGTACTGTCTTTGTGTGAGATGCTAATCATTTTGAGAGCTTTTTAGAGCCTAATTGATTAACCGATGAATCGATGAAAAGGGGGTGTCGCAAAAAAATAAAAAATAAATATATATATATAACTCTAAAGTCTATCCGTGTATCTGACCCAAACACTGCACTCAAAAGAACAACAACTGCACAGGAATTTATTCAAAACAACAACTTACAGATAAGTACTAGAAAACTGTGTATTGTATGTTGGACTCCATAATCTCACTCCAAATCGTCTTGTTTTTGCCAGAGAAATCCTTTAAATCCTAAATAAAATGATTAGTCGACTAAGGTTGACCAAAACACCATCGACCGACCGAAAGGGCTGTGGCAAAATATATCAGAACTATGAAGTATCTACATGTATTTGACCCAAACTGCATTTAAAACACCACAACAAGAGTTCATACAAAAATAATGTATACATAAAAATACCTGTTTTTGCCTGTGTATTTATTTGATAGAAGTTGGATAAAACTCATGATTCACTCCAAAATCATCTAATCCACTCCATATCTTCTTCTTCTTCAAATAAATATTTTTAATCTACATAAAATAATCCGTCAACTAATAAACATGTTGGTCGACATAAACATCATCGACCGATTATTCGACTAAATGACTAAAGGTACACGGCCCTATATACCACTCCACGCCCCCTTTTAGTTGACTCGCTATTCGATACACGGAAACTGTTTTTAGTCGACTACAGACTTAGTGGTTATCGTTTCCGTCTCACGACAATAGATCAGGGCTTCCACTGGAACAGTAGAGATGACCGTAGTTACATTAGTGACTTTCATTTCATTCCCTGACCACATTGATCTTGCACCATCTGGATTTTATCCTTCTTGTCTCCCACTTCAACCCAAAATACACAAAAGACTCATTGTTCAGTTTAGGAGTGCCAGATTCTTACTCTGATTCACAATTATGTGTATCTCACCTTTACATATTGGGATTTGCAAATAAAACATGATCATTTGTGCTTGTTTGAGAGCTGTGACTGGCCTCTGTGAAGCTGTTCCTGTTTGTTAACCCTGTCCCCCTCTCTCTGTCCTCAGTACCCGTTCGCTGTGGGCTTCTCTGTGGCTCTGAGCTGGTGTGTCCTGGTCTGTGTGAGCCGCATCTACATGGGCATGCACTCTCTCCTGGTACGTATCGCTCACACCATTAGCACAATACGGCGACTCAAGGTGATCACTGACCATTTGAAACTGCTGGATCGCGATTCCATTAAAGTTTGATTAATTGCACAGCCCTGAGCCTAAAAACAAACACGGACGAGTGGCAGGATTTAGCTCCAGTCCGTCCTGTCCATGTCTGAAGCTCGGTGTCATTTAAACCTGAAACTGGAGCCTGGTCTGAGTTTTATCTGAGTCTCGTGTTTCCTCCATCGCACGAGAACAGTTCATGACCCATCTGTGACTCAACGCTGCGCAGAAGGGTCAGATTACACACGAAACACCCACGAATTAAACACAAAACACCCAAGAGATACACACGAAACACCCACGAATTACACACAAAACACTCATGAATCATGATGTATTTGGACAGTCCCAAAACCGTTATGTCACATGACCCAAACTAAACCCAAACTGGACCTGGTGGACTAAACACGACTACTAAATTATAACTTCACCCAGGTTAAAAGGTTCACTATGTAACTTTTCTGTCCGCCACCTGCTTGTTGTTTCCATGGAGATGTTATTGCTTTGCCTGAAGTGTTTATTAAGGAGGATTAAAATGACTTAATTATCAATAAATAAATGTTATGTAAAAACTAAATGTGACAATGGTACACACAAATTTAAGTACATTTTTATAATAAATAATTTAAAAATGCATAAATATATGTCTAAATATAATGCTTTCTTATCGTTTCTGCTAAACATTAAGGCTTTTATGTAATAGGTAAATATTACTGTGATCATTTTAGCAATTTATACATTTATCACTTTTTTTGTCTTTTATTTATTCTTTTCTACAAGCATATTTATTACATGTATTTATTATTGAGTCATTTTTGTCTTCCATATACACATATCACAGGAGATCATGTAAAAACACAAAAAAGTCAGTAAAAAAAAGTCGGTAAAAAGTCATCAAAGAAGCAAAAGTAAAAAGCAGAAATGACATATTGTCAAATGCTCCTAAAACAAAATGTTTGCAAATGCAAAAGTCCAAAGGCATTTAATTTCCTGCCTGAGTGGGTTCATATGAATACAAAAAAACAAAATTAAAGAGGTCCTAAAACCGAGCCTTGGGGGACACTGCAGTTAAGGTTAAGTTATGGAAAGTGCAGAGTGTGTATTGTTAAAAATCTCACCACCAGGCCTGTGGAAAAAAGGGATCAAATTTTATTGTGTCACAATTATTGTGAAAAGAAACATCACAATTTAACAATGATTTATGATTATTAACACCAAACTCAGTAACAGTTCTTAAATTTCTCTTTCAAATAGAATAGTAGATCCCAATTCCTCTAATCTGTGACCAGCTTTATGAAATCAAACTTTCTGAACGATAAAGTCAAGTTAATAATACACTGATACACTACACTTAAAATTATGTAAGTTATCATAAACAGCCAGCTATAAAAGCTTTTTTTTTACTCTCAGTGTTACTATTTTACTGTGTACATTGAACTGAAATAACATATCTTTCTTCTGTGTGTCCTGAACAATCACAATTATCAATTAAGCAAATAAGGCTGCACAAAATATATCGAAAAAATATAGTTATCGCACTTGTTCTCATCGCGATATGCATATCACAAAGATGTGCGATAATTTCAAATGGTTACATGCATTAATCTTGCATTTCTTGTGCGCCTGAGCTTGTTTTCACTTTTGACCAATCAGACTCAAATGTTCACTCCCAAAAGCACTGTTTTGCCAAGTACAGACGCAGCAAGTGAATGTTTAAGTGTTTTTTATTAAACCTATTCCTTCAAAACACTTTTTCCACTATTTCATACAAACATAAATTAAGGTGAATAAAATGTCTGAAATGTTTAAAATGATTGAGTAATGTATTTTTATTGTAAAATGTAGAGTAATAGACAAAGGAACTCCAGGTTTTAACACTCCAAAGGTCTAGTGTGTGTGTGTATTTGTACCTGAGCTACTATATTTTAAAGTAAAAGTGGAGTTATCCTTTATACCTGCAAAATAAAAGAAAAATATTTGCTAATATAACTAATTTCACTAATTTCCCATATCATGCAGCCATATAAGCAAATAACCATGACATTGTGGGAAATTGCGTTCGCTCACAGTAAAAATGCATGTTAATTCAGCAAGACTAATTTAAAACTAAACCATAACTTTACCAGGTCTAAACCAGGACTAAACATGCTCTGGTTGATCTGTAAACTTGGGACTCGACACGCTGCGTTATTGTTCAAACGTCCCCGTGTCTAATTCCATTTGAATCATCAGTTTATGGAGAAAACACCCTTCTCTCTCGGTTTCCATCAAAGAGCCTGGACTCCAGTCTGAACTTGCTCTGTCTGTGAGTCCTGTTTGTGTTAAAGATCAAGAACTGGTCCAGACCTGACAGAGACCGGATCTAATCCAAACCGGATCATTTCTTCCCAAGTTAAAGAGGTTCAAAGCTCAAAGCAGAGATTATCCACATGATTTAAACTAGGACTAAAACTAGGCCTAAACCAGGACTAAGCCAGGACTAAAACTAGGTCTAAAGCAGGACTAAAACTAGGACTAAAGCAGGACTAAAGCAGGACTAAAGCAGGACTAAAGCAGGACTAAAGCAGGACTAAAGCAGGACTAAACCAGGACTAAACCAGGACTAAACTAGGGCTGTACAGTATGATGTAACCTGCTCAGGTTTGACACAGGTTTGTTACGGATCGTACAGCTAAAGATAGAGAGGGCACTGCAGTTCAATCAGTTCAACTTTACTCCTGGTTTAGACCTGGTTCAGTCCTGCTTTAGTCCCTGTTTTAGTCCTGCTTTAGTCCCTGTTTTAGTCCTGCTTTAGTCCCTGTTTTAGTCCTGTTTTAGTCCTGCTTTAGTCCCTGTTTTAGTCCTGCTTTAGTCCCTGTTTTAGTCCTGCTTTAGTCCCTGTTTTAGTCCTGCTTTAGTCCTGCTTTAGTCCCTGTTTTAGTCCTGCTTTAGTCCTGCTTTAGTCCCTGTTTTAATCCTGCTTTAATCCTACTTTAGTCCTGATTTAATCCTGCTTTAGACCTGGTTTTGTCCTGCTTTAGTCCCTGTTTTAGTCCTGGTTAAGCTATTGTTTTAGTCCTAGTTTAGTCCTGCTTTAGTCCTGATTTAGTTCTGCTTTAGTCCTGCTTTAATCCTGCTTTAGTCCTGATTTAGTCCTGCTTTAGTCCCTGTTTTAGTCCTGATTTAGTCCTGCTTTAGTCCTTGTTTTAGTCCTGCTTTAATCCTGCTTTAGTCCTGCTTTAGTCCTTATTTTAGTCCTGCTTTAGTCCTGCTTTAGTCCTGATTTAGTCCTGTTTTAGTCCTGCTTTAGTCCTTGTTTTAGTCCTTGTTTTAGTCCTGCTTTAATCCTGCTTTAGTCCTGCTTTAGTCCCTGTTTTAGTCCTGCTTTAGTCCTGATTTAATCCTGCTTTAGTCCTGCTTTAGTCCTGCTTTAGTCCTTGTTTTAGTCCTGCTTTAGTCCAGGTTCCGGTCTCCTTGGCCATGACTTTATAAAACAAATATTTATCCACAGAAGTCATAAAATGGTAATAAATCGTATCGTTCTCAAAGTTCAAACAGACGAGAACAACACGTGACAGTCAGAGCAGGGGTCAGAGGTCGCTGTCAGGCTCAGCTCACTTCCTGTTCTGAGCTCAGCGCTGCACATGTCACTACAAACACACGTGCTGGAGTTTGTCTTTTATTGTTGGAGCGTCGATAGCTTTGTGGAGTGAAACTTTATTGTCCCATGAGAGAAACATGTCTCGGCACAAAGTGCATGAGAAGCACAAACTACACAAATAAAACAATACAGCACAGACAGAGTACAGAGTCCACAAGAGTCAAGTACAAGCTGTGAAAAGAAAAAAAGTATTTTCTCAGTCAAACTGGGAGAAATGCTTTCAAAGTTTCAAAGTGTTCCCTCAGTGTGTTACCTTATGATGAGTAAATATTTAACAAACAATAACAACCTTTAAGAACGAAACATGCACTTAAAATACAGAAGATAATATGGTCTTTTACCACCAAAAAGGTTTTTTAGTTAAATTACTGCATTTTTATTTTGTAAGGCAGCATTAGCTCCTGAAATATCAGTTGCTATTCTTCCTGGGGTCTCCAGTGTCAGGGGAAAAAACATTTTTTCACACTTTTCAAGTTTAACTTATTTTACTTCAACCTCAACTTGTGTTTGGATATAAAAAATCTTTCTCTTCTTCTGCTCTTCAGGACGTGTTTGTTGTCGTGCTCTTACAGTCTCTTCTTCTCTTCAGGACGTGTTTGTCGTTGTGCTCTTACGTTCTTTCTCTTCTTCTTCTCTTCAGGACGTGTTTGTCGTTGTGCTCTTACGTTCTTTCTCTTCTTCTTCTTCTCTTCAAGACGTGTTTGTCGTTGCGCTCTTACATTCTTTCTCTTCTTCTTCAGGACGTGTCTGTTGTTGTGCTCTTACATTCTTGCTCTTCTCTTTCCAGGACGTGTTTGCCGGCGTGCTCTACTCCTCGCTCATCCTGCTCGTCTCTCTGCCGGCCTTGGACTCTGTGGACAGCTTCATCCTGCACAGCTGCTGGTCTCCGCTGTTCGTGATCGGGCTGCCGTTCGTCCTGGCGCTGCTCTGCTTCCGCCTGGACGCCTGGAGCACGTCGAGGGGCGACACGGCTCAGATCCTGGGCACCGGCGCTGGCGTGGCTCTGGCGTCGCACGTGAACCTCCGCCTCGGCTTCAGCCGCGACCCGTCGGCTCTCCCGCTCGCCTTCCCGTCCCTCTCGGCGTCGCTCGTCGTCACGGCTCTGGTGCGCGTGTTCGCGGGCGTGGCGGTGCTGATGCTGACGCGTGCGGTGATGAAGGTGATTACCTTGACGATGCTGTGCCGGGTGCTGCGGCTGGGCGGCGGAGGCGGCGACGTGAGACTGGCGCGGCAGCACATGGAGGTGGAGCTGCCGTACAGGTACATCGTCTACGGAACAGTGGGACTGAACGTGCTGTTCCTCGTGCCGCTGCTGTTAAGCTACTTGGAGTTCTGAACGGAACTACGACACCCACAATGCACTGCTGCTTAGACGACTGCAGCGCCCAGGATGCACTAGGCTGAGAAAACCGACAGAATTCACTGCCACATCCCATTACAGATCTATTCCAGAAAACTTCACATTCTTATCTTGCAATCTTTGTTTAGCTCTGAACGGAACTACAACACCCACAATGCATTGCGGCGTGGGGGGGGTGACTGCTGCTCCCAGGATGCACTATGCTGAGAAAACTGACACAATTTACCGCCACAACCTACTACAGATCTATGACAGAAAACTACAGCCACAATGCCTCTCTCTCAATCTTTGTTCAGCTCTGAAAGGGACTACAACACCCACAATGCACTGCAGCTCCCAGGATGCTCTATGCTGAGAGAAAAACTACAAAAATGACAGCTAAAACCTATTACAGATATACGGCTAACTACAAAACTACAACTCCCACAATGCTTAGCTCTCAATCTTTGTTTAGCTCCTCTGAAAGGGACTACAACACCCAGAATGCACTGGAGCTCCCAGAATGCACTATGCTGAGACACAACTACTGCGCAACTCTGTGGAATAAAATACAGCCTAAACTAAGCTTAACTCTCAACTTTTGTGCAGCGCTGAAAGAAACTACACAACCCACAATCCATTGCTGTCAGGGAAAACTACAGTTCCCAGAATACATTGCTGCCAGTACTTTTTCAACACTGAGACAAATCTAAATGAGATACTTTTAAGTTTTTCATGTAATTTTTTCATATAAACACGGCTTTTTATTTGTAAAAATTGCCAAAATGTCACATAATTAGGAAATAGAAATCTGAAAAATTTATAGTTAAATTTCTTGATTCATTTTGTCAACATATTAGATTTTTTTTTAAATTGGAAATGTTATTTAGTATTTGAGTAAACTAGAGCTTACTGTAAACTAGAGTACATTTTTTGCTGTTAAAACTGTAATAATTAAGACTTGGAATTCGATCTGAACGAATCCTTTAGTTCGTTTTGTCAGAATCTTGTTGTCTTGAACTTTAAACTACACAACCCATGATGCCTTTCTGTCCAGCTTCATGCAGCTCTGAACTACAGCTCCCACAATGCACTGCTGGGACTCAAACCCATACTTTTATAAACGTTTAAAAAGTATTCACTGCCTTGTTATCGACTGTGGCTTCGACTGTTATCGCTGAAGTAAACGAGAGGAAACATGTTTTTAATGTTGTGCGGAACAGAATTATCACTTTAAAGATGCACTGTGGAACTTTTCTGCCCTGTATGTTTGTTGTAGAGGAACTCAAATAGCAGTTTTGTTTTGATTCACTTCCATAAGATCGGAGCGGGACGGAGCGGGTGGTGGACCCTCAACAGGACAAGTTACACAGAGCAGCTTTAAATGAGAACATTCCTTTGGCTTTTCAGAGGTTTGGACGACTTCTGTCACAAAAAGTGCAGTAGATTTTTATGCTGTTAAGATCGTTCAAATCAGTTTTTCTGCAAATCATTTATATTTGATTTAAAGACGACGAATGACACTAAACCAGGCCCTCAACCGACTTCTCTGATTGGGTTAGTCCTGATTTAGTCCTGGTTTAGTCCAGGTTTAGTCCTGGTTTAGTCCAGGTTTAGTCCTGGTTTAGTCCAGGTTTAGTCCTGGTTTAGTCCTGGTTTAGACCCGGTTTAGACCCGGTTTAGTCCTGGTTTAGACCTGGTTTAGACCTGGTTTATTCCTGGTTTAGACCTGGTTTAGACCTGTTTTAGTCCTGGTTAGTCCTGGTTTAGTCCTAGTTTAGTCCAGGTTTAGTCCTGGTTTAGTCCAGGTTTAGTCCAGGTTTAGTCCTGGTTTAGACCCGGTTTAGTCCTGGTTTCGACCTGGTTTAGTCCTGGTTTAGACCTGGTTTAGACCTGTTTTAGTCCTGGTTAGTCCTGGTTTAGCCCTGGTTTAGTCCTGGTCTAGTCCTGGTCTAGTCCTGGTTTAGTCCTGATTTAGTCCTGGTTTAATCCTGGTTTAGTCCTGGTTTAGTCCTGGTTTAATCCTGGTTTAGTCCTGGTTTAATCCTGGTTTAGTCCTGGTTTAGTCCTGGTCTAGTCCTGGTTTAGTCCTGGTTTAATCCTGGTCTAGTCCTGGTTTAATCCTGGTTTAGTCCTGGTCTAGTCCTGGTTTAGTCCTGGTCTAGTCCTGGTTTAGTCCTGGTTTAGTCCTGGTTTAGTCCTGGTTTAGCCCTGGTTTAGACCTGGTTTAGTCCTGGTTTAGCCCTGGTTTAGTCCTGGTTTAGTCCTGGTCTAGTCCTGGTTTAATCCTGGTTTAATCCTGGTGTAGTCCTGGTCTAGTCCTGGTTTAATCCTGGTTTAGTCCTGGTTTAATCCTGGTTTAGTCCTGGTTTAGTCCTGGTTTAGCCCTGGTTTAGTCCTGGTCTAGTCCTGGTTTAGTCCTGGTCTAGTCCTGGTTTAGACCTGGTTTAGTCCTGGTTTAGTCCTGGTTTAGTCCTGGTTTAGTCCTGGTTTAGTCCTGGTCTAGTCCTGGTTTAGTCCTGGTTTAGTCCTGGTCTAGTCCTGGTTTAATCCTGGTTTAATCCTGGTTTAGTCCTGGTCTAGTCCTGGTTTAATCCTGGTTTAATTCTGGTTTAGTCCTGGTCTAGTCCTGGTTTAATCCTGGTTTAATTCTGGTTTAGTCCTGGTCTAGTCCTGGTTTAATCCTGGTCTAAAGTGTAAATAGTTAAATCAGCTCTGGATAAAGATCAGGTAGATTTCACTGAAAGCGTCAGGTTTTTTGTCCTCGTTTGGTTCAGATTTCTTTAATTACTGCCTTTTCACAAAAAACAAAACCGGACTCAAAGTTCTATGTCTTTTCTGTCAAATAAATAAACAAAAGTTAAGTTCTTTAATTGCAGTATTACAACGTGGTGACATTATTCCCAGGAAAGGTTTAAACATCTGTGGATCATGAATTTAGATATTTCTTTTTTACCAGACTTTTCACTGTACTTTTGGGAGAAGAACCACATCTTTAACTCGAGGATGAAGGACCACTAAAGACTGCTTTTGCACAAAATATTCAGAATAATCTTTTAAAAAATGCATTTACGTTTGCCTTAAACATGAAAATAACCACTTCCATAAGCAGTTTCTCTTCTGCCTTTTAAAAAAAAACCTGCATTTTCTACAACTTTTATGCACATATTTGTATTGTTTTAGTAATCGATTTTTAAATGACCAAGAAACCTTAAAGAACTCAGAAGATTTTCTTATTTTGAGCCGACTTTTTCTGTGATCGCGTCTCTTCTAAAGCAATAAAAACAAACCTGTGGACTTTAAAATGCATTTATTCCAAAGGATTTCAACGTTTTATTCAGACAAACGGACTCTGCGCAGCACATATTTTTTAATTTTTGTGTAAACTTTGATTCTTTGACACTGTAGTTTGTGGGATTTATGTGTTCGATTTGTTCTGGTCTCAGGAGAAAATGTTTGAAAATATCTGTAAAAATAAAAATTGTGTTTTCAAAAATGGTTTGTGGAGTTTTTGTTGTGGAAATGTTAAATTTCTTGTCCCAGTCACTTTTAAAATAAATAAACCAGAATTAATCTACTGCAGCATTTTGCTCAATAAAGTTTCATTTTTCAGTTTCATTTTTATGAGCAAATAGGTTTATTGTTTTATTGAGAATAGTTTCTGATTTTAGAAGTAAATAAGTTCTGTTTTAATGAAAAAGAAAGTTTTTAGGAACATAATCATTTCTGTTTTATTGAGTAAAAATACAGATTTTAAGAGCAAAATATTGTAACATTTTATGAGAAAAGTTTTAATTTTCATGAGTAAAATAAGTTAACTTTTTTTGTATTATTATAGATATTTTGGGATTTTTGTAATTAGCTTCATTGATTAATTTCTGTTTTTATTGAGGAAGGTTTCTATTTCTATGTGTAAAATAAGTCAACTTTTGTATATGAAAAGTTAAATACGTTTTGTTTTCAGTGGAATTTTTGATGAGCATTTTCTATTTTTATGAGTAAAAAAGTTCTGTTTCGAAAAGTAAAGTAAATCCTGTTCAACGAGAAAAATAAACCCTTTTTTTCAAGTGAAGCCGATGCAACTGCTCCCTCTGCTGGAGAACAGCCGGAACAACTCACAAATGTCACTTTCTGTTTTCATTTTCACATTTAAGCTATTGTTTACTGCATTAAACACAGTCAATATATTACATACTTTTCATTGAGATTAAAATAAAATAATAATGTTGTTCGCAGTTGTTGATGGCGGAACCTCTTTCCTGAACGTCTTTCCTCCTCGGACTGTAAACACTGCAGCACGCACTTCCTCCACGCGACTCCAGCTGAAAAACAAACGTGACAGACGTATTTATGACTTATTTTCTTGCTATAAACCTATTTTTTAAATGACTTTTGTCCCATTGGAGAAATCTACGGACGTGCTACGGTGAAGACGAACAAACAAAATGGCGAACTGTTTCTAAAAGCGAAGAAATTGTGACAGAAAGGTAAGACTATCGTTATTTAAACACTTTTCAATCATTAAAGTCTCATTAACTAATTTTTACAGGCATATAAAATATAAAGTTATCAGTAAATGTTATTTTATATTAAATATGACTATAAAGATAAATGTGTCATTAATACATTGCTAGAATTTTACATTTTGATTTTGTTTTGTTTGCATGTTTGTTAACATTAGTATTTTAAAAATCTTATATATATTTTAATAGTTGTTAATTGGACAGTGACACCAACATTCAGAGCTGCACAATTTTAGATTAAAAAAGAAAAAAAAACAGGACTAAATCGGAACTAAACCAGGACTAAACTACGACTAAACCAGGTCCAGATCTGAACCATGACTAAACTAGAATTAAACCAGTACTAAACCAGGTCTAAATCAGGACTAAAACCAAGGCTAAACCAGGACTAAATCAGAACTTAAGCAGGACTGAATAGGGACTAAGCCAGCACTAAAACCACGACTAAATCAGAATTAAACCAGGTCTAAACCAGGACTAAATCAGGTCTAAACTTTAAGTGTCCAAAAGTAAGTTAAAGTGTCCACTTTATAAGTTCGATGTTGTTGTTGCTGTTGCTGTTGCTGTTGCTGTTGTTGTTGCTGTTGTTGTTGCTGTTGCTGTTGCTGTTGTTGTTGCTGTTGTTGTTGTTGTTGTTGTTGTTGTTGTTGTTGTTGCTGTTGCTGTTGCTGTTGCTGTTGCTGTTGTTAAATCAGGTCTAATAGTCGTGTCTATTTCTTCAGTGTGTCCCGATGGAGGCCTTGGAGCACAGACTCTCCTCTCTCTCCGTCACCTGCCGCTCGGCTCCATCTGAACCCGTTTACCTCCTGGACGTCTCTCTAGCGCCGCCTCCTGGTGACACCGCCGTCGTCTCCTGCTCCGACTTCACTCTCCGCCTCCACGACAAGCCGACCCTTCGCCTCCTGCGCACAAACGCCGGCCACAAAAACCCCATTTCCGCCGTCAAATTCTCCCACAGATCCACGGACACGTTCTACTCGGCGTCGCTCGATGGCACGGTGTGTCTGTGGGACGTCCGGCGCTCGGGCAAAGACTCGGCGCAGGTTTTCCGAAGCGACCCGACGCACCACAGCTTCTCCGGTTTTGACTTGAGCTGCGACGATTCGCTGCTGTGCGCCGGGACGGAGCAGGTGAACGGCGAGGACAGCTTTCTGGTGTTTTGGGACGCGAGGAAACCCGGCGGCGATCCATTGGGCGTCTACTCCGAGTCGCACTCTGATGACATCACACAGGTGCTCTTCCACCCGACGGACAAGGACAGGTGAAGGTTGTTTATGTTATTTTGTGTCGTAGGACTGGGCGATATCGTGATTGTGATCAAAATCGAATCGTGAGCTCGTCCAATCTGCTGTTTTTGTGAAATGTTCTGGTGATTGACTGTTTGTCTCTTTAATGCAGCTGTCTGTTCAAACACACTTTTTCTCCTGTTGTTTAGCCTCTGAAGCCTCTGAGCAGATGACTTTATTTACCTCATATAAGCTACGGGTGCACAATTAAATTAAATTGACACAAAATCACAATTTTAATGGAGGCAAAATCACAAAGACTGCAGTTTTTGAAGTGCAATCATTTCTTCCACAAACAGAATAAAAACTGCGAACGCTGTAGTTTGGATTTGTACAAACATGTTCTGAAGCGAGCGACAAGAGCGCGACCAAAAGTGATCAAAGTGTGTTCAAAAGTGACAAAGACGCATTTCAATGTGACAAACACAACTGAACGTGACAAAAAACGCAACTAAAAGTGACAAAATTGTGTGTAAAATGTGAATTTGAACAGAAGCCTATTAAAAACATAAAACAATCACAGTCGCACTGGTAAGAATAATCACAATTAGATATTTTTCCTAAATGGTGTAGCTCTATTAAAGACAATAAAAAAATACAAAGTGAACATGAATCGAGATAAAATCGAGATCATGATTTGCCCCAAGAAAATCGGGATAATAATTTTTTGCCGTATCGCCCAGACCTACTTCAAACAAAGATCGGAGCGCGTGTGACCTTTATTTTTTATTTACTATAACTGCTCCCAAGGTTTTTTGTTGTTTGGACCAGATAAAGCCACGCTCCAACTGATGTTTTTGTTGTTTTTATTCTGTCATGAATCTTAACAAACACCGTGAAAAACTAAACAAAAGACAAACATACTTTTATCGGAACACCAAATAAACGCAAAATATGCAATAGATAAAGAATAATTACCGCGTGCCTTCTGACTAAACATTAGGAGCGGTTAGCTGTTTTAGTTACTTTCTTTCCGTGTCCGTGTGTGCTTTCTCTCACTTTCGACTTCACGTGCACCAAGCATGTAAACAATTCCCCTTTTCACCAGCAGAGGTCAGTGGCGGACACCAGATTTTACATTTTTACAACGTTGAACACAAACAATATAAAATATAAATAATATTCAAAATAGACACATTTTCTACGACAGCTACATTTACTTTCCTCTTTTTTGGGCGCGGTCGTGTTTAACCCTTTGTGTGATTCTCAGGCTGGCGTCAGGATCCACAGACGGTTTGGTGAACGTGTTTGATTTGTCGAGGGGCGCGGAGGAGGACGCTCTGGTGGGAACGTGCAACAGCGAGTCGTCCGTGAGCGCCCTCTGCTGGCTGGGGCGCGGGCAAGGGCAAGGCCAGGGGCGACAGGGGCGGCTCCTCTGCGTCTCTCACGATGAAGGGCTGAAGCTGTGGGACCTGGACAGTTTGGAGACGGAGGACGAGCTGACGGTTTACAGCACGGAGGACGCTCGAACAGTCGGACGCAACAAAGACGTGAGTTTATCGTTAAAGATTTCAGACCATATTATGTCAGTCCAACAGAAATGTGCTTTCTCTTTAAACCAGGGGTGTCTTTAAACCAGGGGTGTCCAAACTTATTGAAATATAGACCAAGCGGAGGGCCACAAATCAATCGCGAAACGTTAAAAAAGCTGCATTTATCCGATGTTTTAAGCACCACCACATCTACATTCAGTCTCATTGTCTTAATATCAGGTCTGTATTGCACCAAAATGTTAGTTATTTAGGTTGGAATTGTAGAAAATCTGAAATGTGCTGTAAATAGTACTTCTCAGGACAGTGTGGGCCAGTTCACCAGGAAGCCTGAGGGCCAAGAAAAATTGGTCTGAGGGCCGCATTTGGCCCCCGGGCCTGAGTTTGGACATGCCTGCTTTAAACGCATTAGTTGAGGTTTAATTATGAGGTATAATGGAGAAGGTATGGAGTCCCAAACTGCAAACTCAACAGATTTAAGCATTCATTTATACCCACATGGCCACATGGCCCACATTGTCCTAAGACATACTTTTTACAGCACATTTCAGATTTTCTACTATTCTAACCTAAATAACTAACATTTTGGTGCGATACAGACCTGATATTAAAGCATTGAGACTGAATGTAGACGTGGTGGCGCTTTAAAAATCAGATTAATGCAACTTTTTTGAACGTTTCACAAATGTCACTTTTTTAATTGTGGCCCTCCGCTTGGTCTAAATTTCAGTATGTGGCCCTCAGTGGAAAAAGTTTGGACACCCCTGATTTATACCATTAGCATCAATTTGCTGAATTCGGAGAGTGCAGTCAAAAAATAAATGAACTAATACAGAAGAGCGGCAATTCAGGTGTTTTGCACACAGGCTTAGGGAATGTGCAAACAAAAAACTGCACACAGGCTAAGGGAATGTGCAAAAGGCCCAGGGTGTGTGCACTTGAGTAATTAAATGCATTTCAGACTCTGATTGTTTTATGCTGCTGTGACTGACAGTCCCCTGGTGTCGTGTCACTCGTGGCTTCTGTTGGTGCTGTATTTTGTGTTCAGTGGTGTTCCTGATTGTTTTGTTTGCTCTGTTGGTGATGTCTTGTGTCTGAGCTGAAGCATGTGGCCCCCTGTCCCAGCTCCCATGGGAGACAATAAAGGATTATCTTATCTTATCTTATCTTATCTTATCTTATCTTATCTTATCTTATCTTATCTTATCTTATCTTATCTTATCTTATCTTATCTTATCTTATCTTATCTTATCTTATCTTATCTTATCTTATCTTATCTTATCTTATCTTATCTTATCTTATCTTATCTTATCTTATCTTATCTTATTAGACAAATGTGAAATGTCTGTAACTAAATGACAATAACGCGATTAAAAGTAACAAAAATAAACTAAAAATTAAATTGAAGTGTATTTATATGGCACATTTAAACAACTTCTGCTGACCGAGGGCTTCTCATCCAGGGGGATTGAATACAACACAGTGCAGCACAAGCACAAAAAACATTTAAGGAAAAAAATGAATGAATACCAAGATATGGTGTGTAGCTGGTATTATACACCAGGGAGAAGAGGCGGGTTCTGAGTGAGAGGCTGGTCCGCAGTTTGGGCGCTGCCACAGAAATGTTTTTTAATTTATTTATTTAACCTTTATTTAACCAGAAAAACACCCATTGAGATCGAGATGTCTTTTTCAAGGGGGACCTGGCCCAGTGGGCAGCAGCACATGTCAGGAGCGAGTTTAAAAATACATTAACAACAAAACAGTTTGTCTAAAAAAACTGAAACAAAGTGCAACAGTCATGAGATAAAGTGCCATAATTAGAAAGTGCTATCGTTTCACAGGAAATTAAGTTCACAATAAAAGCACAAGATTGAGAAATTGAGAGCCTCTGTCTTTTTTGTAGAAAGGAACAAAATGCGTTTAAGATCAGACCAAATGTTTCCGACTGTTCCAAGAAGAAGGAGCCGAGAAACTAAAGAAAAGCCTCTTCCTCGTCTTGAGCCTGACTTCAGCCTCAGCAGCAGGAGCTGGTCAGACCTCAGACAGGACAAACACCTGACTAAAAGTGACTAAAATGAAACTAAAAGGAATAATATTATATAGCACTTTTCATGACACTCAGACCCTTCACATTACATTATTCATTATTATACAGTATACACTATTCCACCCGCCTTAAAAGTGACAAAAACATGACTAAAACTGACAAAAACGTGACATTAAGTGACACAAACGTGAAACATATGATTCAGTTTGTCAGGTCACATTTCAGTTTTTCAATTCTCCTGGTTGTGTTTAAAATGTGAACTTTGAGACCTGGTTTAGTCCTTGGTCAGTCCTGGTTTAGTCCTGGTTTAGATCTTTATTAGACAATATTTATGAATCATATGAACTATTTATGAAAATCTGAAATGTTGATTCTTTTTTACACTTTTGACACAGTTATTGTTATAAAAATGTTATGTTATAAAATGTTCTTAAACTACAAAATAGATATATGTTTTTTATATTTTTTATTGCATAGTCAGTGGCTTGGGACTCAAACCCACATCTTCCTTATTTTTATTTATTTATTTATTTGGCAGGGACAGTGCAATCATACATAGTAACAGAACAAAGCTTGTAGCTGATGCGATGCAGACAGAGTTTATAGCAAGTGCTACTTTTCAACTCCCGTCCCTGGTTGGACTTTTCTACACTTTCTACAATCAATAACAAAACACATTAAAACACATTTCTAATAAATAAATAGATCAGTGCAAATTGTAGACTCATTCTTTCACTCTCACTCATACATTTTCATACCCTTTACAGGTGGGTACAATTTTGGGGGGGGCACCTAAATATCCGCAGTTCAATCTCTAAAAGAGACCAGATTTCTGTCCTCCTTAGGGATTCAAACTTGGACTATCTCTGCTTAACTGAATCTTGGCTTCATAGTAATATACCCAACAACATGATTGACATAGATGGATATCAATGTTTCAGAAAAGATAGAAAGTGCTTGCTGTGAGGGGAGAGTTCTGACATCACAGACCTGTTCCTCTACATTTAATTTCATAAAAGCAGATATTCCTGTTGAAATCCCTCTGTAACGGCGCTCTCTCCTCGCTCAGGGCGGCTCCGCGCTGGATTATCTGATCGGCGGTTGCTGGTTGAATTCCGAGCAGCAGCTGCTGGTGGCGGGAGGCAGCGGCGCGGGAGACGTTCACCTGTTCACCTGCGACAGGACGGGCCTGAACCTGGTCCGGACCCTGAGCGCCGGGCACCGAGCCACCGTCAGATGTTTCGCCTTCGATTCCCAGAGTCTGAGTTTGTTCACGGGAGGCGAAGACGGACTTCTGCTGCGCTGGAGTCCAGACCAGATGAGCGGAGCAGCAGAGACAAAGAGCCAAGCATCAGAGACAAAGAGCGGAGCATCAGACCAGACGAGCCGAGCAGCTGGTGAGGAGTAGGGATGGGACAATAAACAATAATATAATTTATCGTGATAAAAAGGGAAGACAATAATCGTTTGTGCTATATTTTGTATCATCATGACAATCGCCAACAAAGCTAATCGCCATTTTGTCACCAAAAAAGCAAATTACCCTTTATGTTCTCCTCTAGATCATTTTTATAACCGTAAAATGCGGGCTACATTTGTCTCATGATTTCAGCCCTGTGGCTTATACAGCGATGCGGCTAATTTATGTATTTTTCCCGGAGCGGCCTCTAGGGTAGAGTTTAGATCGGACCCGGCCGAACCCGACTCAGAGTCATTTGCTGCGTGATTCGACCGTAGCCCGCGCACGTGTAGAACTGAGTTACGTAAACTGAGTTCCGTGCAGTGGTTTATTGCAGAATAAGCGCCTGACAGGGCTTCAAGTGTTTAGTGTTCTACCTGCACCAACGGGACGTGTCCTGTACCAGACGGGCCTGTCCCTCCGCTGACACCGGCCCACATGAGCTCTCTCCCTCGCTTCTTTCTTCAGCTGTTTGGGAGGGCATCCGTGGCTCTCTCTCTCTCCTCCTGCTCTCTCTCTCCTCCTGCTCTCTCTCTCTCTCTCTCTCTCTCTCTCTCTCTCTCTCTCCTCCTGCTCTCTCTCTCTCTCTCTCCTCCTGCTCTCTCTCTCTCTCTCTCTCTCTCTCTCTCTCCTCCTGCTCTCTCTCTCCTCTCTCTCTCTCTCCTCCTGCTCTCTCTCTCTCTCTCTCCTCCTGCTCTCTCTCTCTCTCTCCTCCTGCTCTCTCTCTCCTCCTGCTCTCTCTCTCTCTCTCTCTCTCTCTCTCTCTCTCCTCCTGCTCTCTCTCTCTCTCTCCTCCTGCTCTCTCTCTCTCTCCTCCTGCTCTCTCTCTCTCCTCCTGCTCTCTCTCTCTCTCTCCTCCTCCTCTCTCTCCTCCTGCTCTCTCTCTCCTCCTGCTCTCTCTCTCTCTCTCTCTCTCTCTCTCTCTCTCTCCCTCTCTCTCTCTCTCTCTCTCTCCTCCTGCTCTCTCTCTCTCTCTCCTCCTGCTCTCTCTCTCTCTCTCCTCCTGCTCTCTCTCTCTCTCTCTCCTCCTGCTCTCTCTCTCTCTTTCCTCCTGCTCTCTCTCTCTCTTTCCTCCTGCTCTCTCTCTCTCTCTCTCCTCCTGCTCTCTCTTTTTCTCTCTCCTCCGCTCCATGTAGCAGCCGCACACTTTCATTAAGGCGTCTTTTCTCACGTCACTTATTTTGACCACTTATTCACACTGGCCACACACACTGGCTGCTCACCGCACTCTTTCGCCACATGTTACAAACACGTGCGCCTCTGGCCCCTGGGCCGGCCCGGCCCAGCAACATAAATGTCTCATGTTAAACGTGGACACCCGCGGCTTATATTTGTACAAAGGTGTTTTTCTTTGTAAATATGGCTGGTGCAGCTTATACCTGGGAGCGCTCAATAGTCCACATTCTACGGTACAAATATGTCAGAAGTTATTTATAATGAGAAAGCAATGTCTTTATACGTCACTTTTTATTTTAATAACTGACATGATGTTATCGTTAATCGCAATTATTTTGGCCGTGACAATCGTGAAATAAAAGTTCACTATTGTCCCAACAATAGCAACAACAAGGGTTTAGAGGAAATGTAATGTATGGGCTAATGACCCTTAAAAGTCTGTAACAAAAACATTCTACATTAACAACGGAGGCAAAAGTGAAGTATGTGATTTCACTGAGAAACTGGGATTAACCTCAGAATATCACAAAATATAAAAAATGGAGATGATTTAGTGTCAGTGTCAGCCTCAGACACATGTGAGTGACATCAGAGCTGCTTTAAACACATTTATTATTGTATTTTACATTATGTTTTAGGAAATTATGATCAACTCTTTGCATTTTTGATGAAGGAACAATCCAGATTTATGGGTTTTACTGGAAAAATACTCCCAGAAATGCTCATTTTTCATTTTATCTAGAGATATAGTAGATACTATTCCATAAATTAGATTCTTTTGAAGATAAAAATACAACTTTAAGGCGAGATGGTTTGTTATAGAAAAGCAAACTAACTTCTACTCTGGAACATCAAATGTGTTGCTTTTTTCCAACACAAACACTTAAAACCAGCAGAATTTAGATCTAATGTGAGACAATCATTCAAACATTTACATTTTGCCCCAGTCGACATCACATTCTGGACATTTTGACGCATCACATTTTAAAGGATCTATTGGTCAGGATTTGTGAGATCTATGAACAAGTTAGACTGAAACACTTCCTCCTTTCACTATTTGAAAGACAGTTCTATTTCTACTGTTTATGAGACGTGAAATTTAAAATTGTAAAGTATTTTTAAAGAACTGCACGAAGATTCTAATAAATAAACAAATAAAGCAACGATTTTTAACCATCTTTCATCTTGTGCAGTTGTATTTTTCATCATATTTTGTCTTCTCTGTGGCTCAGGGGCGGAGCCGGCGGCCGGGAGCAGCAGGAAGCAGCCGAGTCCCAGGAAACACGAGTCTGTGATGAGGCTCCAGTCCAGACCTCACAAGAAACACAAGTTCAGCCGAGAAAAGAAGCTCACGTGACACAAATAACACCGTGAGTTTAGTTTATCGCAAGTGCAGTGGATTCCTCTTCTCCTGTTCCAGCTTTAAAGGGCGTATGACGGGTTTTTATGATTTTCTAATTTTGACTTTATTCAGTGCATTAATACCTTGTGTAAATACAAATTATAGTTTTACACCATGCAGGTCGCTGTTTGTGGAGAAAAGTTGAAAAATCTGTTGACAATTACTGGAAGTAAATAAATCGATGACATCACACTGGGGAGACAAAGGTTATGCATCATTTACACAAAAATAAACTACTTTTTTGACCCTTTAAACATCGATTCAACAAAATAAAGGTGTTTTTATTTGTCAAATGAAAAAATCTGTGACATTAAAGGACTTTTGGCGTTTTCTTGGTCATTTCCCAGTGTGATGTCATCATTTACAACCAGGAAGTAAAATTGAAAAACCCCTAAAACAGCTAAACTGGAGTGAAATTTGTAAAGATTTTAGCAGAATTTGAAATATATTTATCTTAAGTGCATTTTAGTTAAATGAGTGACAAAAACACAACTAAAAGTGACAAAAATTCGACTGAAAGCAACAAAAACGCGACTATAAGCGACAAAATGTGACTAAAAGTGACACAAAAGGGACTAAAAGTGATAAAAACAGGTATCACTAGTGTAACCCTGTCCACTTGCATCTGTTTCTATCGTCCGTCGTGTTCATTCACGTGTTTTTCTTTGCCAAATGAACAAAATCTGTGACATTAGATGAGTTTTAGCCATTGTACAGTGTGGTTGCTATGGTAATTTCCTAGTGTGATGTCATACTTTACAACCAGGAGTAAAATTTAAAACCTAAAAAACAGCTAAACTGGGGTTAAATTTGTAAAGATTTTAGTAGAAATTTGAATATATTTATCTTAACTGCATTTTAGTTAAATGTGTATTTCAACCTGTCATGGGCCCTTTAATGCTAAATATGAGGTGGAAATGTGTTTATTTAAAGACATTATGTTGTTCCAGGTGGAGTTTTCTGAAGTGGTTTTCTATTTAATGCTTGAAATGTTTGATCTGGAGGAAACAAACATGTTTTATAAGCAAGCAAGTTAGACCTGAATCATTTCAAGCAGCTTTTATTCTCAACTAAACAACTTTTACGCTTCGAAAGACCTGAATAATGTTAAAAAATACTTTGCTTTTTTTAACGTTGGACCTTTTTAAAGAAAGAAAGAAACTGAAAATGAAATACTGAGGTTGTGTCTGTCAACTGTTTTTTAATAAACAAACAGAAAACTAAGGAACGGTCTGTTTTTTGTCATGAGTAGATTTAGAATGGTCTGGATCCATCAGAACTGAACCATTTGATTAAAGACTTCTCATTTTCTGCTCATCTGTCAGAGCCATTTGTCTTGATTTAGTTAAGAATTTATTTATTTTTTGAGTTTATAATTTCTTCTTTTGTTTAAACTAATTTATTTTGTATTGATTTTTGTTATTGTTTACATTATTTCTGCTGATTTAGTTACTGTTAAATGTGTCTTTGGGGCTCTTTTTTGCATAAATAGGTGAAGGTAGGCGGGGGCTGCAGGGCATTGTGGGTACTTGGGTTTGAGGCTGCAGGAGGATAAACCTGTGTGTTTGCTGTTGCGTGGTGTGAATAAACGTCTCAAATGCATTCATCTGTTTGGACATTCGTTTCATTTGCTCCCTGGACAACACCAAGTTTGTACAATCAGAATCAGAATCAGAACGGGTTTATTGCTGTTGTCAGTGTCAAAATTCATAAACAGGAACTTGCTTCGGCGTAAGGTGCAACATAAAACAATGAATGAAATATAATAAAATATATAAAAGAGGCATGCATAAGATTACGTCTGGTTTCTGAACAAATCGTCTCTACAACATCTTCAAAACAACATTCACGACATGTACCATTGGCAGACAGTGCAAATAGACAGTTCTTATTATTTTTGAGTTGAAATTTGTATTGTATGAAAGTGTTTTATCGTCATTATGTTCACAAAATTGTTATTGACAATTGTGTGTTTCTTCCCTGGAATCTTAGTTTTATTAGAATATCATTATGCATTACATCCAAATCCACACAAATCCATGAACTAAATGCTGTTCAGACCCTTTAAAATGCAAAACATTCATTTTCAATAATTCGTTCACAGTTTGGGCAGCAACTAACGATTATTATTCCAGTAAACGATTAGTCGAGTGATTACTCCGTAGTTTAGAAAAACCTTGATTATGAGAATTGTACTTAATTTTACCCAGACAAAGCTGAAGGCGTTTGACGACGTCCTGGACAGATGGAAGGCTGCAGCCGATCACCTTCTCAGCAGAGGCACAATGCGCTGTAGTATTATTGACAGTGGTGCGTTTTCTGTCCTGGAATCTTAGTTTTAATTGCGATTAATCGATGAACTTGTCGCAGTCCCACTCACATCAGATCTAAACACTAATGGGGTTTAGTTGTGATGTGAGCAACAAATTAGAATTTCCAGAGTAGAAACGTCAGCTGGTTTGCTCTTCTGTAAACCATAAACCATGGACACAATACAATTTTCTAGCTTCAAAAGAATCCAATATATGGAATAGTATCTAATATATCTCTAGATAAAATGAAAAATGATTGTGGGCTCAACATTTCTGTGAGTATTTTTCCAGTAAAACCCATAAATCTGGATTGTTCCTTCATCAAAAATGCAAAGAGTTGATCATAATTCTAAAACACAATGTAAAATACAATAATAAATGTGTTTAAAGCAGCTCTGATGTCACTCACATGTGTCTGAGGCTTTTACTGACACTAAATCATCTACATTTGTCATATTTTGTGATATTCTGAGGTTAATCCCAGTTTCTTTTGCCTCCGTTCTGAATTCAGACCGTTTTTGTTGACAGACCTTTAAAGGGTCGATGGGTTGCATTCTCGTGACGTCACAACATTCCATCAGCCGATAATGTTTAATACAGATGGAGGGCAGATAAAACGAATATCTTTAAAATGCAGATTTTCGTTGTGATACAATGAGCCCGAGGTCGAGTCACTGAGACAAATCACCAGGTTCAACATTTGTGAATTTACCTTTGAGATGTTTCATGGTAAAGTTAAAGTCCATCTGACAATTTACACACATTTCACTAAAACCTAATGAACATGATTATATTTAAAAGTTTGGCCGCTTTCACAATGTTCATATTTATATTTCCTGGTTGGACATGACACAAATATGACAGAGTTAGAGGTAATTCCACAACTGTTACCATAGCAACCAGACTGTAAACAAGGGCCAACATCCATATAAATCACACAATAGTCAGGATTTGATACATAATAATACCTGATAACACCATCTAGTAGCGTTTTTGTCTGTTTTAGTTGCTTTTTTGTCTCTTTAAGTCAATGTTTTGTGTCTTTAAGTCGCTTTTTTGTCTCTTTTAGTGGCGTTTTTGTCTCTTTTAGTGGCGTTTTTGTCACATTTTTGTCTCTTTTAGTGGCGTTTTTGTCTCTTTTAGTTTGACAGTTTGTGTAAAGTTTATAATGTCACTTCCTGGTTGAACATAAGCACAAATATGACACAGTTAGAGGTAATTCCACACAACCAGACTGTATACAAGGGCCAACATCCACATGCATTACACAATAGTTATGATTTGATAAATAATAATACCTGATAACACTTTATTTTGTTGAATGACGGTTTAAACCAGAGAGGGTCAAACTAAGGCCCGGGGGCCACAATCGGCCCTTCTGGCATTTTGATCCGGCCGCAAAGCATTTAATAAAATATGTTTGAGTTAAGTGTGGCACATTTGTCATTTTATAGTTGTCTGAGGCTGCAGTTGTTCATTTAAGATCAGTTTTGAGAACAGCCACCAGTAGAATAACACCAAACATTGACGCTTTGGATAAAAAGAATCACAATCAGAATCAGAATGGGTTTATTGCAGTTGTCAGTGTCAAAATTCACAAACAGTAACTTGCTTCGGCGTAAAGTGCAACATAAAACGATGAATGAAATATAATAAAATATATAAAAGAGGCATGCATAAAATTAAGAATAAAATAAAATAGAATAGAATAGACTAAGACAGACTAAAAGAGTGACCAACTGCACTGTTTCCACTAAAATAAACAAAAGTAATGATTTTCTCTTGAGAGCTTTCTGTTTGCTCAAAGGAACAAGGGAAAAAAGAACAGGCAAGATGTAAAAAATACAGCCCTGTAGAAAGTACAGATACTGCTCTGAAATGTAGAGAAGTAAAAGTGAAACGTGTACTGAAGTAAAACACAGATACCTAAAAGCGCTTTTACTTTTGTACTTGGTTACTTTCCACCCCTGCAGATATATTATAACACTGTACCACAAAATATACTTTTTTGAAGCTCATTTTTTTAGGCTAGAAAACAGAATATAAAGTACATAAAGCAAACAAACTGGTATTTATATCCCGGAAACATCTTATTTTTAGTTATATAGACTTATTAATCTGATGTCAACTAATCTGTGATAATTGTGTTACGTTTGACATATTTATTTCCTTCATTCTGACATTTTAAACCTTTTTTTCGGAGGTTTTATTCGGTAGAATCGCGCACATCCCGGTTTTGTCCCGTTTAGTCAGCGCCTGTTACGCCGCTGTTACGTAACCTTCTGCCCGTCTTTCCCGAGCGCTGGCTTCACCTTCCTCTGCCCGGGATCCGCGCTCGCTCCCCGGGCCGCCGTGACCCAAACCCCCGGTGCCTCACGGTCCGGACCGGGCCCGGGCCGCGCGCCCCTCCGTCCGGATCCAGCGGCTGAATCTGGGACACTGTTTGCGTTTTTAACCCCGATCTCTGGCTCCTCTGCGTCTCCACCGAACCTCCGCCGCGCCGCGCTGACGTCGGTGATTGACGTGTCCCTTCGGCCAATCGCAGCAGCGCAGGTTGTGGCGAAAACTGTGCCCCGAAAAAAATGTGTTGAAAATGTGCAACTGACCATTATTTTAGTAGTCGACGGTCAAACGATTATTTCTACTGTAGATTTAGAATACATTTTAGCAAAATAAATGTTGAAAATTGGACTGAAGTCTTCTAGAAAATATTACAAATCAGCGGTAGAAGAAGTATTCAGTTTTGTTACACAAGTAAAAGTATAGATATGTGTGCAAAAAATTACAAATAAAAGTATCACATTAAAAAAAACACAAAAAACTACTTACATAAACGTGCTGTACCTGTTTGAAAATGTACTTTAAGAGTAAAAAGTAAAAGTATTTCAGTATTTCAGGTAAGAATGAAGTGTATCATTGATGAACATCTGAAATGATTAATTTGACAATTTGATTTAATAAATGCCACTGTCTTTGTTATAACAGGTTTTTGTTTTCTTACTGATGTAAATAAATGTTTATGGTTGAATACTACATTCTGTTACTTAAAGCCCCTGTACATTTTTTCTGTACAATTTTAAAATAAAAGCTTATTGTGTGCATTGTTTGTTTTTGGGTTGTTTTTTTTTTTCGATTTTGGATGTTTTCATTGAACTTGGAAAAAACATGCGTCCGTACTGTGAGGGAGCTTGCATCTCCACAAACCTGACTCATAGTTGGCCTGGAGGAGCTTGCTCCTGCTTGTTCCTTTGTACAATAATATTCCACAGAATGAACCTATCTCCATGAAGAATGTTCTACTGGTTCCATTTCATCTCCACTGACCGCCAGATTATTAAAACATTTGTTTAAACTCAAACTCTATTTCCATGCAGGTGAAAGTTACATGGTGTTGCTTTATCAATTAACTCAAATTCCCTGTTGCTTTAAAACAAAAAACATTTGCGTTCATAAAAAATACATGCTTTATACTTTCTTCCTTGTTTTGGCAAAAGGTAAATAGACTATTAATCTATAGTTTGAGATTCGGAGGATAAAACATGTAATGTTCCTCCATTGTCCCCGTGCCATCCTGTCAGTCCGGGGTGCAGACTTGTCCGTTACACCGGCGGCCATTGAGCGTGTTGCGTGTGTGCGCGCCGCGTCCAGCACGCTGCGCTGCGCTGCGTGTGCCATGGTCTCTGCCCAACAGTGTTGACAAAAGGGTGAAAAGAACAGCCCCGAACCAAAACGAGCCGAGAAAACTCCAAAAGCGGGGCTCGGGACAGGACACTCAGACGAATCAGCAACAGGAATGTAATAGGGATAGTCCAGGCGTTTTGTTTACGCGTATTTTGCTGTAAATTTATGGAAGTTTGAGGATTGTTGCAGTGCTGCTACTCGTGGGTTTGGCTGCTCCAGGCCGCTGCACTGCTCCGGGAAAAAAATCTGCTGTTTGCACCACGCTGGAGGAATCATAAGTTCAGATTTAACGACACCAGGACACAACCCCGCGCCTGCGTCTCCACAGAGGATCCAGGAAAGGTCGTGCGCTCGGAGCGGATCGTGGGACCGTCATCCATCCACACACGGCGGCTGCAGCTCGGGACTCCTGCTCTTGTCTGTCAGCCTGTAGCATTAGCATTGCTAGCACCTGGATTTACATCTGCCTGGGATGATGGGTGATCGCCCAAACCAGCCCAGGTAACGCTGCTCCCTTTGGCACAAGCCGCGAACCACTTTTACGCACGGCTTTTACTACTGTTTGTGTTGCATAAGTAATGGGCAATAGTAGTAATTCTGGGGACATGCCCTTTCCAATCCCCTAATTATTGATCCTACAACTCCATCGTAAAGTGTTTCCAGTCTGCATCTTTAATCAGAGTCAGCACGGTTTATTTAGGACTGCTCCTGTAAAAGTGTCCCTTCATTTACGCAGTTTCTTGAATAACAATTAAGATCTATTTTAAAACTTCATTGACAATGGCGGTGAAAAACAAAAATGCACGTTCATTCATTGTCAGTTCTTGATGTATAAACGACAATAAGTGATTTATAAAAGCGTCAGAGTTAAATACAAATGCGCTGGATGTTTATGTCAATCGCGATTCCAAATAAACCCGTTCCGATGCGCGTTAGCTTCAGGTGGCTAATCGGGAAGCTAACCCGCGATAGCATTAGCATCAACGTAAGCTAGGTCAAGAAAACCCTATTTTCTCCCCCAAACGTGAATTCTTAATATCAGAGCCGACGCGAACACTTGACAAACACAACTGCGATGTTTTATACTCGCGCCAAAGTCAACTGTCTGTCGTCAAAAGCGTAAAACGAGACGTTGTTGGCGTGAATCGGGAGCTAATGTTGCTAAGCTAACGCAGTCGAGCGCTGTCAAGTTTTGAATCTCGGAGGCCCGACATGGATCACTGCCACTGATCTTTAACCAGATGTGGCACATTAAGACGGCGTTTGCGAGGTACGACTGCTTTATTATTTATCAGAATAATAACAGTGTTTTCGGTGACGTAAATGTGCATCTTCCGTTGTGGCGTGTAATGTTAAACCCTGTGCGTTTTGCTGCGTGCCTAAAATGGCATATGAGTCTTGCGTGTCTTGCAGGACGACCACACCAGTACATGGCGACTACATGCTCCTTATGACGGATTATCTTCACACTGACATGCTATTTCTGCACCACATTTCACTCAATGCCTTTTTTAAAACCCATGCATGTGTTTTTCATTCATTCTTCTTGCAGACATTGGGCTAAATCGTGGTAAAATCGTCTTATTTAGTTGCAAGAACAGCATAATCAAGTGTATGTTGTCTCATCATGACAAAACATTATATTATGCTGGGTATTTTTTTGAAATATTAATTGCATAGTAGAACTGCAACAGTAGATCCTTTTAAAAGTCTGTAAACAAAAATATTGTAAATTCAGAATGGAGGCAAAAGTGAAGTGGAACATAATGTGATTTCACTGGAGAAACTGGGATTTAACCTCAGAAAATATTAAAAATTAGATGATTTTGGAAAAGTAAAAGCCTCAGACACGTGTGAGTGACATTAAAGCCTGGTTTAAAGTCATTTACAAGTGTCTTCTACATTATGTGTTTATTTGATAGAAAACTAGAATAAATGTTTTGCATTTTGAAGAAGGAAATGTCTATATTTTAAGATTTTACTGGACAATATTTACAGAGATTTTGAGCCCGCAATAGCTTATCATTTTATCTCTAGATTTATTACAAGCTTTGCCACAAACTATTCTTTTATTGTGAGGCTCAGATACAATTTTGAAGCTATAAAATGATATCTTTTCTATCTTTTGTCATAAAGAAGTAAATTAACTGACATTTCTACCCTGGAACGTCAAAACGGTTGCTTATTTTATGTTAGAAAGACAAAACCATAAGAATTCAAATCCTGTGTCAGTTAAATATTGAAAGTGTGTTCTGGTCAACTTAATTTTGTCTCCAGTCGCCTCCATTTTGGAATTTTGAACATTCTGATGACACAGGACTTTAAAGGGTCAATTGATCGGAATAATCGTGATTAATAATTGTTATTTTGGCTGCACAGACTCTTAAAAACATGCCAAAACACTTTTAATAACAAAGAAACCTGGATTTATAAATCAAAATGTCTAAAAAGAATGAAAGGTTTGTGATTTTCTTTAATATTATACTTTATTCATTAATATTTTCTATCTAAACGCCTAAAATCATCAAATTTCAACCTGTTTTTTGTTTCAGAGTACAATTGAATTAATAGTTTGACTAATTGACTTATTGAAATTGTTGACTAGTCGACTAATAAAATAATCACTAGTTGCTGTTAGAGCTGTCACTAATTATTAGTTTAATAGTCAAACGATTATTTCTATTGTATATTTAAACTAGTTAAATTAAATTGTTGGCAAAATAAAGGTTGAAATATGGCGACTATATAAAGAATATTTATTAATAAAGTGTATCATTGATGAAAATCAGCAAGAATCTCTTCAATTTTGACATTTTGATGTATTAATGTCACTGTCTTTGTTAGATTTATTGTCGACTTTTCACGATTGGACGATTAATCGTGTCAGTCTTACAACATAGTCTCCTTTTAAATGTAACTAGATGACAAAATCTTCTTCATTTCAGTTTGGAAATGTCAATATTTTTCAAAAAAAAGGATTCAAATTTAAGATAAGAATAGTAGTGTATTGCTTAAAGCCGTGATGTTTGAGGTCAGAAATACTTTGCTTGTCAATTTATCAAACCTAATCAATTTATATTCTCTGTAGTTAATGATTCTTTTTGGTAATTGAATAATCTGGTTGATAATTTCACAAAAAAGATGATGTTAGGTTTGCTTCTATCGTCCCTGTAGGAAAATGTGTCCTCTCCATTTGACCCAGGGACCAGGCCCAGACTTCGTTGGGACTGAAGCCGGTGGACTTTAATTGTGTCGCATGTTTTGGGTTCATGAAAGAAACGGAAGATAAATCACCCAGACAGAGAGAGAACACGCAAACTCCACACGGAAAGGCAGGGAATATGAGACTGTACAGAATTTCACTGAGATGACGCTGAGTATATTTACAACAAAACATTGAACTTCACACGTTTCTTGTCACATTTTGGTGCAACTCCTGCTTTGTCTGAATCACAATCCTCTTCTCTCGTCAGAAAACAAATATTTGAAAGCTAAATTAGTTGATAAAGATCTCAATTATCAAATAGTGAGAGAGCCATAATTCTACAGTTGACATTCACTTAAGGCTGTGCAGTTAATCATAAATATAATCATGATTTCAATTTCAAAACCGTTGTATAATCGAAAATACAATGAACTGCTGAATTATAAGTGACTCCTTTTGCCTCAAAAACTGGAGCAAAGACACTTTTCTAAAACATTATTAATAAAATATATTCAGTCTGTGCTTTTTCTACAGAATAATTTTGACAATATAGAAGTCATTTGGTCGAAATAATCATGAATTAAATAATTGTGATTATAATTTTCGCAGCACAGTTGAGAAAACAGATATTTGAAGACTAGATTAGCTGTAAGTAGTTAATCATTTCAATCATCGACAGTTGACTTTCACTTACTTTATTTGAACATTTTAAACATTTAATTTCTATCTTTATTTAAAAATGTTTCCTTTGAGCACATCTTGGACATAAACGTGTGTCTTGATGGTGCATTCGCCTGCTCTGGTCTGAATAATATTTGTTTGTTTGGATAAAGCAGTTCTCTTCAAGAGCAAAAGTAACGTGTAAAGAGTCGAGTGGAAATCAAACATTTACATTTGAAACCACAAACAAATCACTTGACGCCGCAGGTGAAGGACACGTGTCGAAAAGTCAAACAGATATTTACATTTTAAAAATATATTACCAGCAAAATAAGGGTTGAAATGTGGGGCTGAAGACTAGACAGAGAATATTTATGAATGAAGTGTGTTATTCATGAAAATCAGCAATAATTTTTTCTTTTTTTGGGCATTTTGACGTAATAATGTTATGGACTTTGTTATAAAAGTCTTTTGACGTGTGTTTTAGAGTCTGTACAGTTCAGTTAACGATTACTCAACGTTTATCTCTTTTTATTAACTCTTTTTTTTTTTTTTAAGTCGACTAGTCACAATTAGTCGATCAATCGTTGAAGATGTGACAGAATGAACAGTATTTTTGGGGCTCATATTTATCGTGTGTCTCTCTTGAATGGACATTGGAGAACTTTCTCTTTGTTCTTGATGAGATTTAGATTCTAGAGATTGAAATAACTGACAAATAATCTGCCCTACATTCCAGAAAAAGTGTTTGATTTTGCTGATTATTTGTTGCAGCTGCTGTTTTTAAGTTTATTTCACATTTAGAATGACAGGGTCCGTGAAGTACTTTAAATTTTCTCGTTTACTGTGAAATTCTTGCTGTACAATAAACGATATCTCACACTGTCAAAGTTTGTTATGATGACAGGCCAAAGTGAAGTGTTAATATATAAAAATAAAGCTGCAACAACAACAAAAACTATAAAAACTGAACTTTACAGACCCTGAAACACATGTCAAAGACCTCTTATTTAAAAAAAACAAAAAAAACTGTGACATTAATACATCAAGAGATTATTGCTAATATTTATCAGTAATACACTTTATTCATAAATATTCTCTTTCTAGAAGCTTCAGTCACTTTATTTCCACTGTAATTTGGCACATAATGTATTTTTAAAAATTGTTCGACTACTAAAATAATTGTTAATGACAGCTGGGGCTGATAAAAGTTACTTGATTAATCGCGACTAAGAAATTATTTAAATAATCGCCAACTTATTTAGTCATTGAATTATCATTTACTGGACTCTTTACAAACTTGAATCCATGCCTTACGCTGTAAAAATATGTTTTATGACTCAGACAAAGCAAGAATTACATCAGAACGACGGGAAACATTTGGTGTTTCTGATGAAAAACCTAATTCGTCTGCAAGTTTTCTCAATCAAGATGTTCTCAAGCCTCATCAAGCTGTATATGGGTCAAATCTAATAATAACTCAGTGTTTTGTGTTCAAAACAACTAATTAATGAATCAGAAGAAAAATGGCTGGACTAATCAAATGTAAACTAATGGTTGGTTGTAGGTCTGGGTGATACGGTAAAAAATTCACGTTTTTCTTGGGCCCAGATCATGATTTCGATTTTTATCTCGATTTTTCTATTGTTTTTAATAGAGCTGCACCATTTACGAAAACTATCTAATTGTGATTTTTCGGACCAGTTTTGCGATTGTGATTAGATTTTCTATTCAGATCCACATTTTATACATAATTTTGTCGCTTTTAGTCACATTTTTGTCACATTCAGTTGTGTTTGTTGTGATTAAGTGAGTCTTTGTCACTTTTAGTCACATCTTTGTAGTTTTTAGACACATTTTTGTCGCTTTTAGTTGCATTTTGGTGCATTGAGTTGAATTATTGCACTTAAGAGGTGTACGAGGTAAATAAAGTCATCTGCTCAGAGGCTTCAGAGGCTAAACAACAGGAGAAAAAGTGTATTTGAAGAGACAGCTGCATTAAAGACACAAACAGTCAATCAAGACACCAACATTTCACAAAAACAGCAGATTGTCTCAGGGACCAGCTCACGATTCCATTTTTAATCACCATAGTTGGACCTAAACTGCTCTGTATTCACGGGATGCACGTTTATGACCCGCCTTGTGCTTATCGCTGCTGAACTTTGACCTTTTAGTGAAAGTGACTTTGGAGACGCAAACCTTTAACCAGGAAGTGCCTGACGAGCGAGTTTTATGTGGAAAGGCTGGTCGTCTTCAGGAACTCTTTCAGAGCGTTTAATCACGTTATGATAGTTGTTGTATTTAGAGTTAGAGTTGGAGTCGACTAAAAAAATTCTTGGTCGACTAAAGCCTTGATTTTCAACCAGTGCACCGGGGAGCACTAGTGCGCCTTGAAGTTTTATCAGGTATACCTTGAAAAAATATCCAATGTGAGTCAATATATTAATAAATGGGAATGTAATTGACTAATTTGACATTTTGGAGCGCCTTGAACAACGTCAAACAAGAGCAAAACCATCACTATTGTAAAATTTAAAGAACTAGACAAAGGGCACAGACATTTTTGCCTCATTATGTACCGTACTTTTTTACTAAATGGTCTGATTTGGTCATGTTTTAATAGTAGTTGGTATCTTTCAAACCCAAAAAGTGTGCCGCGACTCAGAAAAAGTTGAAAAACACTGTCTTAAAGCTTCAAAAACTGGTCTAAAATCAACAAAAACGCTACATTAAATGACAAAAAGACGACAAAAAGCAGCAAAAACATGGCTTAAAGCATCAAAAATTGGTCTAAAATCAACATAAACGCTACATAAAATGGCAAAAAGACGACTTAAAGCAGTAAAAACACGGCTTAGAGCCTTGATTTTCAAGCAGTGTGCCGGGAACACTAGTGCGCCTTGAAGTTTTATCAGGTGTGCCTTGAAAAAATGTCCAGTGTGAGTCAATATATCAATAAATGCAAATGTAATTTACTAATTTGACATTTTGGAGCGACAACTTCTGCATCAAACAAGAGCAAAACCATCACTTTTGTCAAATTTAAAGAACTAGACAAAGGGCACAGACATTTTTGTTCTCATTATAAACTGCATCTTTTACTAAATGGTCTGATTTGGTGATGTTTTAATAGTAGTTGGCACGCCGTGGTATCTTTCAAATCCAAAAAGTGTGCTGCGACTCAGAAAAAGTTGAAAAACACTGGCTTAAAGCATCAAAAATTGGTCTGAAATCAACATAAACGCCACATTAAATGACAAAAAGACGACTTAAAGCAGCAATAACCCTTGATTTTCAGCCAGAGTACCGGAGAACACTAGTGTGCCTTAAAGTTTTGCCAGGCGTGCCTTGAAAAAATATAAAATTTGAGTTAACAGGTTCAGAAATGCAGATGTAAATAACTAATTGACCTTTTTGGAGTGTCCTGAGCAACTTCTGCACAAAAACAGAACGAGAAACCACCACTATTGCCAAATTTAAAGCACCAGACAGTAACACAAACATGATGTGGCTCATTGTATGCCATATTTTATTAACTAAATGGTCTGATTTGGTCATGTTTTTGTAGGTGGTGTGCCGCGGTGTCTTTTAAAACTAAAAAGTGAGCCGCAACTAGAAAAAGGTTGAAAAACACTGGACTAAAGACCTGCCCGATTAGTCGACTGAAAGGGGGCGTGGCAAAAATATATCAAAACGTAAAGTAATTCCATGTATCTGAACCAAACTGCACTCAAAAGAACACAACTGTAGAGGAGTTCATGCAAAAAAAACAACTATTTATACAGAAAAGTACAAGGACATGGTGGATTTATATGTTAAGACTCCAAAATCTTCAGCTGACTCACTTTACATCTTCTCGTTTTTGCCGTATAAACCATTTAATAATCATTTAATATAAACAAAATGATCAGTCGACTGATAAAATTCGGTAACACTTTATAATAACTCCACTTATTCATGACTTAATAAAGCATGAACAAAGACTTAATTCATAATCAACAAATAGTTTATTAAGAATGATTCCGGCTCAGTAACTATTTAACAAATATTCTAACCCTAATTTCTAACCTTAACCTTAATTAAGTCGTTACTGAGCCTGAATCATGCTTAATAAAGTATATATTCATTATTAATTAAGTCTTTGTTAATGCTTTATTAAGGCAAAATAAGATGTAGTTATTATGAAGTGGTACCTAAAAATCTTGGTTGGTTGGTACTTGGAATGGTTTCACGTTAAACAAAAGATGAAATGTACTTTTATTTGATTAGAACAGTGTTATTAGTTGTAAATTTCACATCTTTTGGGAGAATCCTGGACTATAAATATATAATTAAAGCAAAAATATAATAGTAATAATTGACAAAATGCGACTTTTAAACCCATTTATTCACCAGAAATGCACATTAAGCGGTACTTTGAGTGTGAGACAAAGCTTAGGGGGTCCTCGAAACAAAAAAGTTTGGGAACCACTGGACTAAAGGACCACAGCCCTATTTGGAGTGACGGGTGCAGGTTTGATTCCCTCAGACTCTTAACGTAAACAAGGGCCGACAAACAAGGGCCGACATCCACATACATTACACAATCGTTAGAATTTGATAAATAATAATCCCTGATAACACCACCCAACACCATCTAGTCGTGTTTTTGTGTCTTTTAGTTGCTTTTTTGTCTCTTTAAGTCGCTTTTAGGTGCTTTCTTGTCTCTTTTAGTCACGTTTTTGTCTCTTTTAGTCACGTTTTTGTCTCTTTTAATGACGTTTTTGTCTCTTTTACCCCGGGCTCAGACCGCGCGCAGTCCAGCTCCAGGTGCAGTGACCCAGCTCTTCCGCTACCATTGCAAAGTGCGAGGAGCTCAGGACCGCATACCGCGTAGTGCGGTGGTGCCGGGCGGAGGTGCCCACCGCATCGCATTTTTCCGTGAAGTTGTAAAAATGAGACGGACGACTTAACAGGAAATGATACGAGCGCCGAGTGAAGTGGATCCTGGTGTTTTTTCAAAGCTTAAACCAATGTGTTTGTGCTTACAACTTTTACCACCTTCAAGCGCTTTGTCAACATTACGAAAACGAACAGGAAGTGAACACAATCCCAAACCGCGAGCAATCGGTTACTTTAGAGCGACAATACTTCTATACGCCATCAGTTATCTAGCGCTAACGAAGCGTGGAACCCCCGGCGGAATCTCGCGGTTCGTCTCAAGGCGCAGTCCGCAACAGCACCGCAGCACTGCGCCTGTGTGAGTCACCCATCTGTAACCAGACCGGGCCCGCACAGCAAATCGGAGCTGCGACCGTGCATGTGGTCTGAGGCCGGGGTCAGTCACGCTTTTTGTCTCTCTTTAATGACGCTTTGTTCATGCTCGGATCAGTGATATTTCGCGCGCCCTGTGCGTTTTGATTTTATGGATTTATGATTTTATGACGACAGGCTCTGAGCTCAAAGGTCCTGGGTTCGACTCCCTGGGCCTTTCTGTGTGGAGTTTGCATGTTCTCCCCGTGTCTGCGTAGGTTTCCTCTACGACTAAGAACAAGAGCGTTTGTGAGAGCAACGCAGGACGACGGATAAAAACAGTCCATGGTTCATTAAAGTCTCTCTGACAGTTTAAACGACACATTTGACTAAAACGTCGTGAACATGATATTTAAGATTTGACTAAACATTCGTCCTGTTTGTCCCAGTTTAACAGTTTGTGTAAAGTTTATAATGTCACTTCCTGGTTGGACATGAGCACAAATATGACATAGTTAGAGGTAATTCTACAACTGTTACCATAGCAACCAGACTGTAAACAAGGGACCACATCTATATAAATTGCACAATAGTTATGATTTTATAAATAATAATCCTTGATAACACCACCCAACACCATCTAGTCGTGTTTTTGTCTCTTTAAGTCGCTTTTAGGCGCTTTTTTTGTCTCTTTTAGTCACTTTTTTGTCTCTTTTAGTCAGGTTTTGGCTCTTTTATTGACGTTTTTGTCGCTTAATGACGTTTTTGTCTCTTAGTCACATTTAGTCCTTCTTTAAAGTCAATGCTTTTGTCACTTTTAGTTGCATTTTTGTCTCTTTGTTTTGCAGTTTGTGTAAAGTTTATAATGTCACTTCATGGTTGGACATGAGCACAAATATGACATAGACATAGTTAGAGGTAATCCCACACTGTTACCATAGCAACCAGACTGTAAACAAGGCCAACATCCACATACATTACAAATAGTTAGAATTTGATAAATAATAATCCCTGATAACACCACCGAACACCATCTAGTCACGTTTTTGTGTCTTTTAGTCAGGTTTTGGCTCTTTTATTGACGTTTTTGTTGCTTAATGACGTTTTTGCCTCTTGTAGTCACATTTTTGTCTTTTATAGTCACGTTTTTGTCGCTTTTAGTTGCATTTTTGTCTCTTTTTGTTTAACAGTTTGTGTAAAGTTTATAATGTCACTTCCTGGTTGAACATGAGCACAAATATGACATAGTTAGAAGTAATTCCACAACTGTTACCATAGCAACCAGACTGTAAACAAGGGCCAACATCCACATACATTACACAACAGTTAGGATTTGACAAATAATAATCCCTGATAACACTTTTTCGTTGAATTATGGTTTAAACCGTCAGAAAAATGTCTCAGTCGAGTGTTAAGCGTCTATTTATTTTCAACGGTTCGTCGCTTTTTGATGACATCACAGAGGGATTCCATTATAGAACTCAGCACTGCTTCTTGTCATTTTAAACTTCTATTTTTCTTCACAAACTGCTTCTTCACAGATGTCAACTATGATAAATACTTAACACTGGTGCCCTCCCACCAAAGTAAGGCAGTATTAGAGAAAAATGTAACCCTTCACACAGACTTTAACATGTGCTGACCAAATAAACAATTAAAAACCTGACTCGGTTTGATGGAAGGGCACCTGTGGTAAATATTAAGCACAGTTTTACATCCGTGAAGTCGCAGTTTGTGAAACAAGTAGAGCTGAGTCACTGATGTCATCAAACTGTGACGAAAACACAGACAATTTACAGACGACAGACACGTTTGAACCATCAGTCATCATTATTTAATCAGTCACTTCTAACTATTGTGTAATGTATGTGGATGTTGGCCCTTGTTTACAGTCTGGTTGCTATGGTAACAGTGCAACAAGTTCATCGATTAAGGCGAGCCTCTACAGGCAAAACTCTTCAATTTTTTTGTTTTTTGGTCAGTTTTCTCTCTCACATATCGTCTTTCATGTGGAAACGACAAACGTGTCCAATCTGCTCCTAAAGATGTTTGATTCTTCCATTGAATCCACTTCATCCATAGATTTCTCTGGACATTGTAACTTCAGAGGACGTTTTCTTAAAATGCATTTTTGTCCCTCGAGACATAAAGATCAGCCTTAAAGTAGATTCTACACCAAACTGTACAATCTGGACTCAACAAGATTCTGACACAACGAACACAAGGATTTGACTAAAAGTGACAAAAATGCGAGTAAAAGTGACAAAAATGTGACAAAAAGGGACTTAAAGTGACATAAACGCAACAAAAAACGACAAACTTGGGACTAAAAGTGACAAAAATGTGACTAAAAATGACAAAAATTGAACTTTAAGCAACAAAAATGGAACTTGGTGACAAAAATGTGACTTAAAGTGACAAAAGTGACAAAAAATGAACTTAAAGCCACACAACAAATGACTAAAAATGTGACTAACTCCAAAGATTGTTTTCCCCAAATGCATTTTTGTCCCTCGAGACATAAAGATCAGCCTTAAAGTAGATCCACACAAACTGTACAATCTGGACTCAACAGGATTTAGACCAAACACACAAGGATTTGTTGTTATCTAATTCTTAAACTGATTTATTGAAGTTTTAAGTTAAAAAATGAGGCGAAATTTGAATTTTTAGGACAATTTTCAGTCCAATCAAGTTTATTTAAAACCTAAATAAGAAATCCAAAATCCCCTCTGTACATTTTTATAACTAATATGTGACAAAATGAACCAAGAAATTTAAACCTGGTTCTGTCCATTTTTCAGATTTAAATGTCCCAAATGTGTGACAAAAAAACTTGTAATATATTATTTTCTTACATTTATGTGACTAAACTACAGAAGAAGATTACAATTGATATCTTTAAATTTAAGATTTTTTTCCTGTTCACCTGCAGCGTCTCACCTTAATCACAACTAATTGATTATAGAAATGGTTGTCGACTAATTAAATAATCGAGTAATCGTTAACCTGTCTAAACACAGACTCCAAAACACTGTATGAGCTGAAAGAAGAGGTTTTATTTCTCAGACGGAGCAGGAATTACACAAAAACACACAGGAAATGGAAATGATTTTAGATTTTTGCCTGTCTTTCTTATCAATGCTGCTTTTCGATGCTGTATTTTAACAGTTCTCGTCTGTTCTTTTACAAAACAAAAATCTTTACAATCATTTATTTCTGTGTCGAATGCCCTCTTATTTTGCTCCAAATTAGCGTTTTTAAATGACTACAAACTTAAAACCTGTCTTTACAAAGCACTGCTCTGCAAAATAAAAGTATAATAAGGAAAATAACACGAATAAACATTATTTTTAGACTTTCACAACAATGTTGACTCTTAAGACTAATCACGACTAGTCAATGTAGAACAATAATTGCAAGCGTATTTTGATAATAATAATGCTTTTCTGGACTAAACTCTAAAACGCATTAAAAAAAAGACCTTTTTATAACAAATAAAGTGGCATTATTCAATTAAAATGTAAAAAAAAAAAAAAAAACTCTTTCAGATTTTCTCCAGAAATACACTTTATTTGTAAATATTCTCTCTCTAGAAGCCTTTAGTCGCCATATTTCATCCTTTATTTGATTAAAAAATGTATTTTAAAAGTCTGTAAATACAAAATAAATAGCAGTTTGTTGATTTTAAATGTTGCCGTTTTACTTTAGGCTTGATTTGGACTTGAAACACTTCCATCGTTGCGTTTTGTTGTGGTTGAATTCCCGCCAGCTTCTGTTTCCAGGTATATATTGAGCGGAGTCGTCGTGATGTGAAAGTGTCACAGGTCGCTCCAGTTTGTTTCACAATCTGTGGCTTAAAAAAACATGAGAGACGTTGGAATGTGTCGAGTGCAAAAAAAAAAACACGTTCTTCAGTTTGAAAATGCAGAAAACGACTGATTGACGAGAAGAAAACGTGCATCGAAGTTGAATAAATGTAGTGTCGGAACTGGAATTTGATCAACGCTACACTTTTATTTGAATTTATTGATCCTATTTTGGGAAATTTGTCGACAATATCACAATTTAAAAGCCGTAATTTATAAACTAGTCAAAGCAGAAGATAGAAGAGTTATAAACACGAATAAAATCAATATTGCGACGCTTACAGTTCATTAAAATTTTGTTTCCCAACCAGGGGTACGGGGACCCCAAGGATTTCTGACCAGTGCGATTGTGATTAGATTTGAGATTCATGTTTTTAATAGGATTCTGCTCAAATTCACATTTTAAACACCATTTTGTCACTTTTAGCCGTGTGTTTGTCATATTTAAACACGTCTTTGTCGCTTTTTGTCGCATTTTCGTAGATTTTTGTCACAATTCGTTGTATTGAGTGGTGTTTTTTGTTTGTTGGCACGTTTTTGAACACATTTTTATCACTTTTAGTCGCTCTTTTGTCTCTTCTTTCAGAACATGTTTGTACAAATCCAAACTACAGTGTGAGCAGTTTTTATTCAAATCAAAGCAAGACATTTTGTTTTTTGTGAAAGAAATTATTTCACTTCAAACATTGCAGTCTTTGTGATTTGCTAATTGCATCCATTAAAATGTTGTTTTTGTGTGGATTTGGTTTAATCGTGCAGCTCTGGCCTTTAAGAGGTAAATAAAGTCATCTGCTCAGAGGCTTCAGAGGCTAAACAACAGGAGAAAAAGTGTGTTTGAACAGACAGCTGCATTAAAGACACAAACAGTCAATCACGATAACAACATTTCACAAAAAGAGCAGACCAGCTCATAATTTAATTTTTATCACCGTATCCCCCAGCCCTAACATGAAAGTGCTGCTGCTGAATCAAACCTGCAAACCGTGACTCAAAATTTGCAAGCCACATTCCAAAAACGAAGCCCAAAGTCGCTATAAAGTCGCTACGTCAAAAACTTATTTTGTTTGTACATTTACTGCATCAGGACGTCCCAAAGTGGCGTCGTCTTAGTTTAATCTGGGTCAAATTTAGCAAATATAATCTTATATTCACGACAGAATAACCGCTGGACTCATCGATTACTAAAATAATCGTTAGTTGCAGCTCTACTCTCTTTAATCACTTGTTGTAAAATAAACTGTTTGCACTGAATTTTTGCACTTTTGTTCTGTCCTCTATATACTTAGTTATACTTTAATTTTTATTCTACATTTCCACATTTTATTTGATCTAATTTTAGCATAGTCTGTACGTTTTACCTTTTTATTATTATTCATTGTTGTATGTTGCACATTACTTTGCAACAATGGGAATAAAAACCTTTCTGATTCTAAAATGGTAAATTATTCATCGAAGTCCTGAAATTGACATTTTTTCCGAAACACCGCTAGCAAAACTTCAAGGCATGACACAATCGTTAGAACTGACAACAAATAAACCCTGATAACACTTTATTTTGTTGAATGATGGTTTAAATTGTAAAAAAAAAAAAATGTGTAATTTAAATTGTCTGTGTTTTCAATGGTACGTCGCATATTGATGACATCACAGATGGATTCTGTTTTAGAACTCCTCTCACTTCCTGTCATGTTAAACTTTTATGCTTCAAAATTTAACAAACTGCAACTAAATGAATGTAAATTTATAATAATCAGTTACCACAGGTGCCCTCCCACCAAACTAAGTCAGAATTAGAAAAATGTGAGAAACTGAAATACAGACTTTAACAAAGGCTTTTGGACTTTTGGACTGTGGAAAATAGTACATTTCTTTACGTTTTCATTTAAATTTCCATATAGAGCAGTGGTTCCTCATGTTTTTCGTCTGTGTCACAGTTTCAGGGAAATAAATGGATTAACTAGTCGAATATAGTACATTTTTACTATTATATTTATTGTTTTAAGGTGAGACGCTGCAGGTGAATAGAAAAAATATTAAATTTAAAGATATTAATTTGAAACTCCTCCTGTAGTTTACTCAAATAAATGTAAGAAAAAAAAAAAAGTTTTTCATCATGTCATGTTTTCAAGTAGAAATAAGAAATTTTCTGTGAAAAAACTGCCAATTTCTTGGTTCATTTTTTAACATATTAACTGTAACATTAACTGTAACATATTAACTGTAAAAATGTACAGAGGGGATTTTGGATTTCTTTTTTAGTTTTTAAGTAAACTAGATTGGACTGAAAATTGGCCAAAAAATTTAAATTTCGCCTCATTTTTCACCGAGACACAAACGATCAGGACAAGTTTGGTGACGGTTTCTGTACAGATTATTACTTTCCCGACACGTTTTGGCTCGTAATTCCTACAAACAAGAAGCCGAGGTCGACATAAACGCACATTCTTCTGTTATATTTCCCATAGATTCGTTCCTGGTCCTTTTTTGGCACATGTTGTTCTGCTCCTTCGGCTGAACTTCCTGGACACTCCCTTCCTCTTGGACGGAAGAATGGAGCTCCGTTCAAACGCCTGCTCTTCACTTTTACGGATCAGACACAGTTCGGACTCCGGTTTAATGATTTCCAGTCGCGTCGTCCAGGCTTGTCGCGCTGCGGATGAGTTTATCTTCTGCGATTGTGATTTACCGAACGCTCAACTGCTCCCGACGGATTGAAATACTCGTTTTAAAGCAAAAAGCACAGTTTGAGATCGTTAGATTTAAAGGGCCTATGACAGTTTGGACACCAATTTGACAAAAATGCGGTTAAAGGGCCTCTGACAGTTTTAAACACATTTGACTAAAACGCAGTTAAGATAAATACATTCAAATTTCTACTAAAATCTTT